>OW026366.1:48123373-48363591 GCA_932273885.2 Leucozona laternaria | reverse complement strand
GATCCGGATCAGATCATAACAATAAAAAAAACATTATCACAGCTAAAACAATGTTATATACCCTTCTCATTTTTTCCTTTTGTATATTTATTTGTATGTGTTCGTTGTCTTTCTTTTACTCAAAAAGCCATCTACCCGTCAGAGTTAAAACTAATTTTTGCGAGGAAGTATTAAGGGTGTGTGTTCAAAAGTATCCAAAATCAAAGCTGGATCTTGTGTTGTTTTTGTAATACATGTATTTTCATGTGCAACTCCAATCCGGATCAGATCTGGCGGAAAATAAAATACAGCTATTGTGGAATTATTTTTTCTTTAAACTTCACATAGTCTTGCTGTTATTTGTTGCTGATTTAGTGAAATATATCCCCATCAGAACTACCAACGCTTAATTTTTAATTTAAGAATATAATTAAAGTTCTATTTTATTTCGATTAAATGTAAATCCTTTAGGTAAATACTAGCATTTGACACAACAACTTTCGACTGAAAATTCAGATTTTATGTGCGTTCAACAGCATAAATTCAGATCTGAATTTTCAGTTTTTGTGATTGAACGTGCCCAATGTCTTAATATAGGTTTTATTTTAAATATCTGAGTAAGAGTATAGATAGTGCTGACAATTTAAAGTTCGACAATTTAAAGTAAGTAAAGTTGCAATCAAAATATTTTTAATATATAAAACTATAGTACCTACCTATAGATAGCTAATTTACTATAGATAAGTAGAATTAATATTTAATTTTTTTTTTTTTTCATTTCTTCTAACATTTCTCTTTTTAATTTTTCTTCGTAGTACCTATCACGTTCCTGTTTTCGTTCCTCATCCTTTTTTTTCATTTGGAAATTTTTATTTTTTTTTTATCTTCATTCTTTCCATTAGTCTTTCTTGAGCGTATTTCCTAGACGTTGATGGTGGTGATAGATATGGTTCTGTAGCTGGGACTTGAGCTGGTGTTTTTGGTGGAATAGAGGACGACGACGGTCCTAATGAAGGACGATTCAACTCGGAGCTACTACCTGCCCCAGCAGGAAATACATCCTGTTTTTGGTAGTATTTATCTGCGGACAATCCAGTATCTACGACGATCAAGTCGTCCTGCTGCACGATATCTTAAATTTCACTCCGTTCCCTGAGTGTGTTGAAACACATACTTATACCGTGTTTCAACTTGCTTCCCGGTGATATCCAAACAGAATTTTTGGTTCACTTCAGTTCCTACATATGTGGGCCGGAAAAAAATTATTTGTTCTAAACTATATAAGTCGGCCCATACACCTCATGAATTTGGCATACAAGCGTAATATAAATTTTGTTTGCTCTTCGTCCCATTTGAACACGTTGATGGTCCGAACCGAAGAGTATTTTTTGGAACAGATCCTGATTTTTAAAGTTCAGACATGGTAAAGGTAATAATAAAAACATTTTAAATTAATTTAATTTCACAATGACAAATACTACCTTTTTCCGGAAGAGTTTCAGGTGGCTGAGTTGGCTCCTCATAGCCATAAAATTCAGCGATATCAGCTAAATGCACTGCCACAAGCTCTCCAGCTACAAAATAAAGATCATTTCATTCGTTTTATTCATCATTTTAAAAATATCTGGAAACGGTAGGTACATTTTTCTTGCATCAATCGGTAGTTTATTAAACAAAAACTTTGAAGCAGTTACGGTAAAAAAAAATTAAAAAGAAAAATTGGTTCTTTGACCAAAAGAAGCATTGAACAATGGTTGGTTATTAATGCATAAGTTATACGAGTCAGAGTTTCTGTGTGGATTGTTTCTACTTTTCTCAAAGAATTTTCTGAGTAGACACACTTTAAATAAATTTTATTTTACTTTTATTATCACTCCAAAAACTTAAGATCGAATTACAAAGGAAAACTTACTGCGGTATAATAGAAAACTCTAGTTTATTCAAATAAAAATATTTGGGGTCTTGGGAGCACTTACAATTCTCCACAAAAGAATTGTCATTTCAGTCAGCTGTTTGTAAAATTTGTTTTCAATTCCCAGTTTTGTTGTTCCTGTTTGAAATGTTAAGTTTAGGGAGAAGTAATAAAATATTTTACAAATATTTAAAAAAAAATATAAAAGAACAAATTACTATATTCTCTTCCTATTCGGAAATCATCCCAAACTAGCGAGGTCGTACAATGACCTATCAAGCACTTTTTTCTGTATGTAATGTATTTTAATTTCTCTCTGCGGGATAGAAAATTTGTTTTGAATTAAACATTGCACTTCGCTTAAATCTATTTATTTTTATAACTTTAAAACACTTTATTCACAAGACTTTCGGTTGTTGGTGGATTTGAAGCCCAGACAACTTACATTGCGACACAAAATGTATGACAACGACACCTTAACAGCTGTCATAAGCAAGCGCTGGCATAATAGCGATAGTTTAATTTGATAATTTTATATTATGCTACCACCTTAGCCGATTACACCCCAGGGTTGTTGGTTGATGAATCGCCGCACCGGTGATCACACCACTGATAGCAGCATTGCTGTCTTCAATCCTTTTCCCAATCCCAACCATACAGACACGTAAATAAATGTCAGCGTTGCTGCTTGTTTTTTGAAATCCTAGAATCAAACAAAAAATCATTATGAAATCGTTGGCAGCTTCAACTTTGTTGAATTCTGTACGGGAGGATGATATTTCCCAGTCTCCTCTGGTTATGGCTTGTTTCCAAAGAGAGATTTAATTTCTGAAAAGTAGGTCAGCAAAATATTCAATATTTTGTAAAAGGAATTTATTATAACTCATTTCTTACTTTTTCTGATTTATTTTATGTTTCCTTAATTGTTGCTGGCACAGATTAGCCATATGAAGATAAGAATGTTTCGTACGTTTCACCCTCCAAACCCCATTTGTTTACATTGTTGTATTTGTAATTTCTTCCCTTGTCGATGAATAGATGTGAATAGCAACAACAATTTACCCAGTGTCTGAAGATCCCTACTGGCTATGTGTGAGGTTTTTATACACACATTCTCATTTTTTATCTGATATCTGACAGTTCAAGCTTGTAGGCAAATTAAAATGGCTGCCGGGGATTCTCATCTTCATGTGGGTAATCTGTGGTTGCTGGTAAATAGAGTTCACATTCTGCCCTATCGAGGTATCCGTGGGAGCGGAGATTTTTTTGCAACGCACACTCTGTCGGAGGTTCAAATTACGTTCGAGGTATCCTTCATCGGAAAAGAAAACTAAACAATGCGACGACGCATTAGTTTGACGTGAGTCAGATTTAAGATTCCCATAGAGATGTACAAAATATCGAAAAGCCAATATCGCTTCCGATATTTATATTTATGAAAATCAAAATACTTTAAATTATGAAATATCGTTATATTCTGGGATAAATTTTATGGTATATGACATGGAAGTGTGCCAATATTCCCGTAAGATATACGCGGGAGCTTATTTAAAAAAAAAAAAACCTGCAACGGTATTCACATTTGAAAAAAATATCGAATCGGTCAATATCGATATGCTTTTGACAGAACATATGTTAAATGTTGTCAAAAAAGTATAAAGCTTTTATCTTCTCCAACAAACAAAAATATAAAAATATGGATAGTGTCGGTTTATTTTTGGAAGCTGAGTTTAGGGAAATAAGGGCCGATAATCTGGAGAAAAACGGATATTAAGGAACAATAGTAAAATAAAAGACCTATCTGATGCAGCGTAAGTTACCTTATCTTAGATCTACATATTTTGTTGAAAAATTAACAATTCACTTACTTTCGCCTCAATAAGCCTGCTTACGAATATGTCTTCGAACAAATAAAAAATAAATTTAAAGATCATCAACGTGTGGGAAACTAAGAAGCCTTAATTTCTTTAGGATATTGTTTTTTTTCAAAAGAAGAAAAAAACAACTTCGAAACCAACAGTCAGTTAGAACATACCTGGTCAGCCTATACTTAAACCTTAGCCATTAGATTTCAATTTTCTGCAATCAAATTCCAATTTGTGGAACTTTTGCAGATTCAGAGATCGTAATCTTATCCAAAAAAAAAAAGAAAGAGTATTTACAGATGGAGAGAGGAAATTTAGCTGCTCAGCATCCAACTCCGCGATCTTCGAATTGGTAAACGAGAGAAAATAAAAGAAAGCCACCTAAACTTAAACAAAACTTCCTTGACTGGCATTTATCATGGAAGCATTTCCGATGACAGTTTCTGCGCCAATTTAGACTGAGAATTGCATATTATGTCACATGTATTTAAGATAAATTCTGAAATAATTTGTAGGACATATTATGTTATATTCCAGTCTAAAATTCGGCCAAAACTCGCTACGTCCGGAACCCTTTCCGACGCCATTTTGGGAAACAAGCTCTACTCGAACGAAAAGCAAGTTTCGGATGGAGCTATAAAAGGGCTTATAAGCAAGAAATCGCTCTCTGTTCTTTGGATGAATTTTCGGCTGCTACATCTTGGCAGCTTAACCGCGCCTTTTTTTACAAAAAGAAAAAAAAAATTATCGGCGGCGGGCGTGGCAAAGAAAAAAATAAAATAACTATATATAATAATATATATATATAATAAAATTAATGCTTTTTTTCTACGAAAATCATTTATTCGATTGGTATCACAGAACACGTGCGATGGATAAAACCACGTTAAAATTTTTTTTAGTTTCGTAGCAAAAAAAAAAAAATACTGAAACATTAATCACGTGTGTCCGCATGAAATTCGTGAAAACCGATAATTTATGTGCCTTAAGCCTAAGCAAGCAACAAAATTATAAATAAACACCTATGTACAAAAAATAACTAAATCTCGAAACAAAAAAAGAACAAGTGATCTGTGTGAGAAAAATCGTACCCTAGAAAAGCTTTCCCATAAAAAAAAAGAAAAAAAAATGTGCTAATAATCCACTAAAAATTCTTATCTAAGAAAAGTATTAACTTCGATGTTTGTCAAAATTATAATTAATAAAACACCCATGCAAAAGAAAATCTACCCTATAATTGGGAAAAGTGACATGTAAAAGTAAAAACCTATAAGAAAAACCCTTTATGCCCAATTTTCTTCAAAAAAAATAATCTGGAAAAAAAAATTAGCTGCGTCTGATGCTAGAAAACCATAACTACCAGTCTACCAATATTACCCCATAGAGAACCAACTCTTCTAAAGAAGGGCAAAAGAATTAATAAAAACAAAAAAAAACTCTAGTGAAAAAAAAAATAGTCAACAAAACCACAACTACTACATACACACACTCCTATTATCACTCAGCATCCAACATTATTCCACCTGTGGTTATTACGAATGCAATCAGATGTCTCAATGTAATGCTAGCAGCTAAAGCCCCATCGATCGAACTCAGACGACTTCATTCACTTCATCATTAATTTATTAACCTTTTCTCACAATTTTCTTGTATACCTAAATAGCTTTTTTTATATATCTTTTCGCCCTCCAACTCTCTAATCAAAAAAAAAAAAATCAAAAGTAAATTTAAGATTTTAAAATCTTATAGAAAAAAAAAGTTCATACCAAAACCCATTATTTAAAGAAAAAAAATAATAAAATCTTTCTAGTTTTTTTTTTAAGTTCAAGTCCAGCGTAAATTCAGTGAGTGCGTATGTGAGTCATTTAATTTATTTCAAATTGCAGCCAAAAATTTTACAATAACACAGCATGATTTTGGAGCGGTGCACCCCATCAAAATTTCAAAAATTTGTTTGGTAAGTGTTTGAAGAACACTTAAATATATTTTAAATAAATAAAATGATCCACATAAATGAAAGTAAATTAAAAACCTACATACACTTAAAATTTTATCTGAGTTAAACGTTGCCATCCTTTTTAAATTCGTTTTGCTCAGATTAAATAAAAGGAAAAAAAAAATAGAAATCCCTACAAATGCCATAAATTATGTATTATGTTGCACTTTTTGTGGGATGTGAAAAGTATAGTGTAAACCTTTAAGATTCCGCGGCGAATTCAAGGAACTTTTTTCTTCTTCAAAATTAATCGAAAGAGCAATTTAAGATTTGATTGGAGGAGACAGTGAGGTGTCTTATTTTTGGTTTTTAATTTTCTTTTTTTTTATTTTTCAAATTATGTTATATTTTGTTTTAAGAAGTTTTAACACTTAATTGGTTTTGAATTTAAATATCTATAAGTTTATAGTTTTCATTTTTCTTTGGTTATAATTCAATTTAAATCTATTGATTTTTTTTTCATTTCGGAATTTAAATTTATTTAAACGCAGCTCTGTATGACTGTTGGTTGTAATAGCAAGTTCATTTTTTTTTTGTTAAACATTATTTCCTCTAGTTTGTTTTGAACACACTTTTGTTAAGTTTTAAGTTTTTTTTAAATAAAATGGAGTGTTGTGAAATGCTAGAAAAATTATAACGTCTCGCGTCTTTATTATTTCGGACCATTTTGAAAGATTTTAGTATTATGGGAAGTTGTTTATCTTGGAATCTTAGGTTGGTAAAAATCATTTAGGGATGAATCATTACTGAGAAGATGTGATGGGTGGATGTGACCAGGTAAGCGGGCGATCATGAATTGCTGATTAGTGCGTATGAAGATGGTGATGAACAGGAAGATGTTTTTAATGGTGTTGATCCGATAAGGAAAAGCGTTTTTGCTGAAACTATATTTTCGCGATTTAGTTCCTTATAGTCAACGTGAGTCATCATTAGGGGCTATTATAGAAGTCGAGGACATAATATAGCCACGGTTATATCCCTTATGATATGTGGGTGGGTACAGCCTCTGAGGAACAATTACACCTCGTTCCCTCCTTAGTTCGAAATTTTGAGACCGCTTACCTTTAAGGACGAACTTGGGGTTCCTGTATTTTTTTTATTGAACCCGTTCTTTTTTGAATAGCATCCGGCATGTTTAACGTAACAACCCGTCCAGCGCCACGCAGCAAGGACCCCCCCCCCCCTTCCTTCCTTCCCGGGGGTCATTGGCTGTGTCGATGCCACTCATGTGCAAATAGTTGCTCCGGTAGAAAATAAACATCTGTTTCTAAACCGCAAGGGACATTTCAGTCTTAACTTTATGATTGTTATAATCTCAAGCTGAAATAAAATTAAATTTACTAATCTTTATTACTTTTGTTTTGTTTCGTTTAAGATTTGCGACTATAAAATGAAGATAAGAGCGGTAAATTCTAATTATCAAGGAGCTAATCACGATTGTCACGTTTGGGCTTTGAGTCCAGAACGTCGTTTTTTTTTAACGAAGCTTCTTAAGTGGTGCAAGAGGAAGCTGGTTGCTCGGTGCGTCAATTTATTTCAAACAATCATATCGTTCTAATTTGAATTTCAATTTTATAAGGTGATTCGGGGTATGCATTGGAACCGTGGCTAATGACACCGTACAGAACTCCCAGAACACATAGCGTTGAGAGCTTCTTTAATACATCTCACAAAAGTGCAAGAAATATAGTTGAACGAACCATATGGTTATTAAAAGAACAGGTTCCGGTGCTTATTAGGTGCTGGACAACTGCACTACGACCCATTAAAAGCCGCACAAATTGTTAATGTGTGTTGCTGTTTACACAACATACATATGTCTGTTCTTTGATAGAGATTCCAATAACATAGAAAATGTGGATAGTATAGAACCAGAAGAGGATCAGGAACCCGACGAAGTTTCACCACGCGAACTTCGCAACCAGGCAGCTGTAATAAGAAATGAAATTGTTGCACAATACTTTCAATAGGTTTATTAATAACAAAAACAAGAAAAAACTTAATTTAATTAGTGTATACAAAAAATGACTAGCCTCCTTGGCGTTTATGGTTTTATGTATTGAGATCTGGGCCCCATTTCTTAAAACTATATAGTTTATATTATAGTGCCTGAAACAATTTGAAAGCGAATGTGCAGCGGAGAGAAAAAAATCGGTTTTATTATGAATCATAGCCATAATATACCATTACAACGGGTGATTTTTTAGCTGGTTTGGTTTTGGCAACACTGGTTTTGACAGCTGACGTGTGTTTAGTACCTTGTGTCACTGTCAAACAGCTTCAGTTTGGTTTGCAATTTAACCATGGATCGTCTTACAAATGAACAACGCTTGCAAATTATTGAATTTTACTATCAAAATTCGTGCTCGGTTCGAAATGTTCATCGCGCGCTGCTTGTGTTCAGCGATGAGGCTCATTTTTGGTTGAATGGGTACGTAAATAAGCAAAATTGCCGCATTTGGAGTGAAGATCAGCCAGAAGCATTGCAACAGCTACCAATGCATCCCGAAAAAGCCACTGTTTGGTGCGGTTTATGGGCCGGCGGCATTATTGGGCCTATTTCTTCAAAGATGATGCGAATCGCAGCGTTACTGTCAATGGTGAACGCTACCGAGCGATGATAACAAACTTTTTTTTGCCCGAAATGGAAGTTCTTGACTTGCATGATATGTGGTTTCAACAAGACGGTGCCACATGCCACACAGCACGCGAAACAATGGCGCAATTGCGAGGCGAGTTTGGTGAACAGTTAATTTCACGTTTCGGGCCGGTCAATTGGCCGCCTAGATCGTGCGATTTGACACCATTAGATTATTTTTTGTGGGGGTATGTCAAGGCTAATGTCTATAGGGACAAGCCCGCTTCGATTGACGCACTGGAAGCCAACATCCATGCATTCATTCGTGAGATACCGGCCGATATGTGTGAAAGAGTATGCCAAAATTGGACTCAGCGGATGGGCTACCTGCGACGCAGCCGCGGTCAACATTTGCATGAAATTATCTTTAAACATTAAATTGCAAGGTTCAAACTATCGATTCAAATAAATATTTCATTCATTTTTTCGAATTTTTTGTGTTTTTTTTTTAAAAAAGTTCTAAACCTCTTAAAAAATCACCCGTTACAAGACTAATAATTATTTGTGAATTTACTTGTATCTCCTCAATTCTTTACGAATTTTTATGTCAAAAAGAATTCGAATTGATAAATAACTACTTGAATCGCTTCAAGCATGAGATAGTTATTAATCAATTCCAATTCTTTATGACAAGGAAATCCATCAATAATTTACGAATTATAACGGCCATATTATTCACGCGATTCTTCCAGATTAAAAATTTAAATCCAGATGTAAAGCATACAAATTCAATGTAAATACTTCTGGATTTAAGTTTTAATCTGGATGTATCTAGTGAATAATATGGCGGTAAGTGAATTCACAAATAATTATTAGTCTTGTAGTTTTAAGAAATGGGGCCCTGCTTTTTTTATAATGGAATCATTCCAAATTTTTTTTTTGTTTTAGAAATCTCAAGTTCAAGAGATTTGGCCTTGATTTCAAGTCTCTACATTGCTATTTTTCGCATTTCCTAGTTGTAGTATTGCATCGAGTTAACTATTGTGTTACGATTTGTTTTAAAAAAATATATATTTTTTTATTGATAACACAAAAGATATTACATCAAGTACAATATATGAAATATTTTAAAACTTAATGGAGACCGAGAGGCACGCGAAGGTTTGTCTAAACTGCTCGAGGGCACAAGTCGTTCTGCCTGCTTGTAGATGTTATTGTTTTAACGAATCCTAGGTTGATCCTTGGATGCTGCTCTACACATTCGGGAAGTCACGTACGCCTTTTTGGTCAAGTGGCTTCTTCGTCTGTTGTTTTAATCTTATCTTCTATGCGAGGGTAATTTAAGGTTTTAATAGACTCCAGATGTCATGCACACATTTTGTACAATGTGCATTCATCTATTGTATCTTTGTGTGATGGCTATTTTAGGGTTTTTATGTTTTCCAGATGTCGTTGGCCACTTTCTCTTTCTTATCTCGCCGTGTGACATTTTCTCTGGAAAATTCCCCAGTTGAGTGGAATTAACTCATCGCCTTCAGCTTTTTTTTGTTCTATTTCATACACATTTTCTAAAGATCGATACACCCTTTTTAGTTATCCTGCTGATTCTTGCAAAGTTTGAGCTGTGGTCTGCAAAACGTTTGTTGTGTCCTTTAAAGCTTTTTGTCGTGTCCTGAATGCACGTTTTCATATATTTGTAATAAGACGACTGATTTTCGACTTGCTTCCGAATAAGCTGAATCGATGACAAAGGCTTTCGTCGGCGGTTTGAGGAAGCATTTCTTTCACCTTCATAGTTTTCTGCACCATTATCTACTGCAGTTGCTTTTGGCGATGACGGTTCACTGGCTGTTTCTTGTTCATTACCCGTTCCAAACAGAATCGTTAATATTTATAAGAGCTATGACAGCATCCTCTAAAGGTGAGAAAGATTTGTGTTTTTAGGGACCACCACCTGTGCCCGTGATTTCCTTTTTGTTTGACGTCAACTTTTTCTTATGTATGTCTTATGGTCTCTCCAAACCTTAAAAAAACACACAGCATACGTAGGTATATAATTTAATCATGCACTCAGATCATGAACAAACCTTTTTCCAACCAGAAGCATCTCGTTGACGTCCATCTAGTTGGTTGAGTTTGTCAGCAACCTCTTCCCAAAATGCAGCAACATCTTCGGTAGACCTTTTCGTGTAATTTCTTGCTATGTCGGGTTTCTCTTGCATTAAATTAACCAGTAGCTCGATTTGCCTGGTTGTTGTTTTTTTCGTGTTCTCCTCGGGGTCTAAAAAAATACAAAAATTCAAGCAATATAGTTCCAAAATTACTTTGTTAACATGTTTTTTTTTTTTAATTTCTTACATTTTTCAACACATTACACAAATGTTAAAAAAGTTCCACGAACTATTTGAGGCGGAGGATTTTGGAAAAATAAATTTATGATCTGTCAAAATGTCACTCACAAAAGCAATTAATCGCACTGTAACTCAAAATGCCGATGTGCGTTGCATAATGTCGGAAAAATGTTCCGAACAGCTGTCCGAAAGTATACCTCGAAGCAAATATCCTCCGATTCGAATAAAATCTGAGAATTTTCCGCTCCGTCGGATACCTCGCTAGGGCAGATTATTTGACCTGGATACATAAAAGCTAAATGAACTGAACAAAACAAACATTTGAGTATTGACAAGTTGCCTCACTGTCACTAGTCACTCTAATGATGATTATAAGTGAAACAACCAGCACCTTGTTTCAAGTACCTACGTTAAAAGCTTTGTTGTATTGTAACTATTTACTTACTTAACAATATCATCAAAATGGGCAGTTGCTTCCACATTTATAGATAGAAATACATCCAATTGAAACCAATGATCCCTAGTGGTCTTTGTAGCCTTATCTAACAGCTTTTTGTTCTAATGTTCACACACTGCATATCCAGTGCGCGCGCTGGAGGATTAATTCGAATAAATGCAACGATCTTATGGTGTGGTGTTGTGAGAATGCTGAATTATTGTAATGAGATGTCTTGTAACCGACCTATGCAAATTCAAGACTGGCTTCCTCTCTCAAGCAGTTTGTCGCGTCTCGCGTTGTTCCCTCGTTTTCCACACAGGATCAATCTCTGTATGATTCATGCAGTGCAGCAGTCGTTCCACAACGTGCGCAGATTGTATATTGAAATGAAAAACGAAAAACGAAAAAAAAAAAACCAGTCCGCCGCAAGATCGAGAAAACGTAAATTTCCATGAGTTCATAGTGCACACATTTTCCATAATGTCATCCAAGTGGCTCCGTGGTATTTTAGTGGCCCACCACTCCAACCCTGAGGCAGTTTAGTGTCTGTATGTCTCTAGAATGCACACCCGGAGAGAGAGAACTAGCTATAAAAGCCAGTCTGGGCGACAAAATGTATGCGCACAGCATTTTCAACGCTGCACTTGGAGTTTTGTCCCGTTTATAACTTGAAGTATAAGAAATAAAAGAGGGAAGTATGGATTTGCGAAAATTTTCAAATTAAAGAAGATCTACGTGTAATGCTTATCTGCCCAATACGTTACAAACTTTTAAGTGTAAGATTCATAAATGTTTATTTTCTTTTAATTAGTCTAACTTTACTTCTTTACTTTAGTTGGCGCTTACTGCCCAGGTAGACCACGTCCTTAACTAACTGATGCGTCACTGTCTAGCTCTACATATCCCAGTCATCTCAGCCACTGTATTTTCAGCTTCAAAAACAGATTGACATATGGCCTCGCTGTAAAGTCCGTAGAGCTAGTCGTTGCATCTTCCCTCGACACTCCATCGATATAAAGGGTTTTCCAATAAGAGGTGTTATTTTGAATAGCCCGCTATTTCGGTAGCTGTCACTTTTGAAGCTGTCATTTTTTGCCATTTGACAAGTAGAAACTACGCCATTAATACAAATGGAACGATACACGCTTCAACAACGCATTGAAATTATTAAAATTCACTACAAAAATGGTGAAAATTTGGCAGAGACGGTTCGTAAAACTAAAACATTTTTGGGTCGTCGTGAAGCACATTGTCGGACCGCAATACAGAAATTGGTGGACAAATTCGAGCTGTTGGGACAAGTTAGTGATGTGAAGAATAGAACCCGTGCACGTCGCTCAAGAACAACTAGGAATATTGCTGTTGTAGCCCAAAGTGTTGAAGAAAACCCAGGTTTGTCCATTCCTCGTCGTTCTTTGGAATTAGGCATTCCACAAACGTCATTACACCGTATTTTGCATAAAGACTTGGGTCTTAAGGCTTATAAAGTTCAGTTAACACAAGAACTCAAGCCGGATGATCATCAACAACGTCGTGTCTTTGCTGATTGGGTCCTTGAAATGCATGAAAATGATCCGGAATTTCATCGAAAAATCATCTTGACTGATGAGGCCCATTTCCACCTCGGAGGCTACGTCAACAAGCAAAACTGTCGCATCTGGGGCTCGGAAAACCCAAGAGTTATTGTGGAAAAGCCTCTCCATCCTCAACGCGTGACTGTTTGGTGCGGTTTATGGTCCGGCGGGGTCATTGGACCTTACTTTTTCGAAAATGAGGCTGGAGCAACAGTTACGGTCAATGAATTGCGCTATCGAGAGATGATTAATGATTTTTTATGGCCGGAATTGGATGGTATTGATCTGGACAACGTTTACTTTCAACAAGACGGCGCTACGTGCCACACAAGCAATGAAACCATCGATCTTTTACGGGAAAAGTTTCCGGACCGTGTTATCTCTCGAAGAGGTGATCACAATTGGCCACCGAGATCTTGTGATTTAACACCTTGCGACTTCTTCCTTTGGGGCCACGTGAAAGATAAGGTCTACGCCAACAGCCCAGCGTCGATTCAAGACCTCAAAGATGGAATTCGTGAGGCTATCGAGGACATAGGGCAGCCACTTTGCGATTTGGTTATGGAAAATTTCATGAAAAGGATATGGTCCTGTAAGCGTGGTCGTGGCGGCCATTTGGCTGATGTTGTGTTCCATTATTAACGGCATACCTTCCTCTTTATAATGAAATAAACATCCGATCATTTATCTCAAAAAATGCCATTTTTCTTTGAATATCAAAATAACACCTCTTATTGGAAAACCCTTTACCACACAGGACCAAATATCACCCGCATAATCTTTCTCCCAAACCAAGCAAATTTTCATAATTCTTGACAAGGACCATGCTTCTGCCCCATACAGAAGGACCGTGATGATCAAGGTCTTATGTAGGGTTTCATTGGTTCATTGAGAAAGGGCTTTACTACCTAAATGGCTTCTAAGCTTGGCCCGATGACATTTTTCGAGATAAAAGCTCAGGTAAACAAAGTCCTTGGTTACTTCCTAGTGACTTACGCTCAAACATTCAGGTGTGGATTTTTTCTTCCGACAGGTAAAAAAAATTAGCGATCAAAGCAAGTTCATACAACACGACTGTGGATATTATTTTTGTTTCTTTATTCGTTTTTTTTTGTTTGTTTTTTTTTATGGAAGAATCCAAGTATCGCACACTATATGGATGGAGGCCAAGGCGCAGGCCCAACAATCTCATCTTTGCGTTTGATTTTTCATACGTGTAGCGTAATACAGAGTCTCCTTCTGATGCTGAATTCAAGTAATAGTTCGCATTGACCAAAACCTGAAGAACGCGAGGACCAGGCTGAGCTGAGTGTGATGATACCAAACATTCCCAGAAATATTGGTGTAGGTCACAATAAGATTACATGCTGTGCATCTCATTGTATGCAAAGCAGGACATGGGGTTGCGCTGCTATATTTTCGTTTGTTTTTCCAAATTTTTTTTTGTCCTGTTCTTCAGTTGGTCTTCCGTTTGGCCAGTTGTTTTTTTTTTTTTTTTTTTGGACTCTCACGTAGAGCACACATTGCACACAAATATGCAAAAGAAAGGGAATGGGAACTAGTAGGAATATATACACTACACTATGCAAGACCAATATAATACGACGCACGGACAGAACTTCTAGATATAAAAGAGAACTACACCTTGTTTTTCTACTAAAACGCATTCATTGCGCAGGCACGAAATTTTTTAAGGAGCCTTGAGAGCCCAGGGGTGGATGCCATAGCCATCACATATCTTCAATGGAATTGTATTCGTTGATCGTTTGTGGGGCTTGATTTAATGTATGTTCATCGTATAGCATTTATTTGCTAATAAGTTCAGAAGCAATCGATGATATCCCGTCCTCTTGATCTAACTTTGGAGAAGATTATGGCAACGTGTAGTGCATTTGTTGTGTGCACATGCACAAAGATGGGAACAGACTGCTAGCAGGTGCCAAAAGTTTTTAAATCATTGATAGGCAATGGTGGTGGTCAGATGGGGTTTTTTTTGCAGGTAAAGAGATACAAAATGTATTCACTGTTTCCAAAGTAACTGCGACATCAACGACAAATTCAAAAAGATCTTCGAAGTCAACTTAGATTTAAGAATCAACCCATAATCAGAAGTTCATGATAAATTGGATGTTTACAACAAGCCACTTGAGACCGAACCAAAGACGACGCTCAAATTTTAATAAACATTCCCACATTCGATCGTATTTATAAACATTAGACAATCTTCGGAGTGACCAGCCACGACCACTTCACATCGGATAGGACAGCTTTAAAAATGACAGTTCTTACGCTTTGATTAGGCGGTCAATGCAAATGGTCAACGCGTTGACTTTGACTTCAGAATGACGTAAAATACTGTACCAAAGTTGATAAGTCAGGTTTATTTTACGTCCTTCTGACGTCAGAAAGTCAACGCGTTGACCATTTGCGCTGACCGTCTAATCGTAGCCTTGTGTGGAACGAAGCACCGTTCTGTTGGAACATTCACATCTATCCGTTGATGCCCATGGCAATGACATCGTAGTTTTCGAAGAACTACGGACTCTCACAGATAGCGACATTGTTTTCGGTTGATCTTGAGTTTCATTGACGCAAGAGCGTTGGCTGATTGTTCACTAAGCCAGTCGACTCAAATTTGACAACATTTTCATATTAAAATTCATTTGGACGTGTAAATAATTTTAATTTTAACTAATTGCTTACATAAAAAATATGTGTAAAGTAAATATATCATTTTAGACCCACTATTTAATAATTAATAATTTGTGTTTTAAGTTAGTTTAAAAAAATATAACTTTTAAAATAAATATTATAAAAGTTTTTAAAATGATTGATTTTTTTCTAATGTTACGAATATTCGAACTAATGCGCAGGTGGAACAAAGAAAGTAATAATTTTGTTTTCTCCAAAATAATAAGGGCCAGTTTCACAGTCGACACTTAACGGAATAAGTAGCACTTAAGTTTCCCATATTAGGACTTTAAGCTAAGTTTCATAGCCAGCGTAAGTGGAACTTAAGTTGCCAACATCGGAGACTTAAGTGCCACTTATTTAGGTAAGTGTGCACTGAGATATTGCATATTAATTTTTCAAATTGCCAACTTAAGTGCTACTTTTCTGACTGTGAAACTGGCCCTAAATATCTAGATAAACATTTACCAATATTTTATTACTATTAGAATTAAAAAAAAGCGACCCATAAGGATGACCCAGCCTAATGGATAAGAGATTTTTTATTGTTCATTTTCTGTTCCAAAGAACAGGGCTCTCTGTCAGTAGCATACCTCGAGTTCGAGTAATGGACCTTTTTGATGCACAGTATAGAAATATGATCAGCAAAATTAAAGCCACCATGCCTAGTATAAAATACTTCTGCACTACTACCATAGCTTTTCAGGTGCCTCATCACTTAAAATGAAAACGATCAAACGATATCGTTTTGAAGATAGCTATCTTTATTTTTCTTTACTGATATGATAGAGTTAGCAATGGTGGAAACGATATCGTCCGATCGTTTTTATTTTACGTGATGAGGCCCCAGGATATACATTTATGTTACTGGATTGATGATGAGTTTAATCGACTTAGACAGTCTGTGGCATTGGTCTCTGGGATGCATTCGGCTGTTCGAATTGCAGATATGATACCAGATCTAAATTCTGAATTTAATTCAACCCGTCGCGTCGGTCGGAATGTGGTAGCTACAGTTACGGACAAAGAGGAAAACTTTGTTAAGGCCTTCAAGGATTGTGGCATAATAAATATGACAAATCATATTCCTGAAGAAAACGAAGCTATTCCGGTTGAGGTTGTAGAATCTTCAGCTGGTTTGCCAAAACATGTGAAGTGTGCAAGGTTTTCACAAAACATCTTTCCGATCGTTTTTAAACTTGCTAGCCAATAAAAACGAAGTGGTTTGTAACGTTGTTTAATTTTTGATACTAGCATATAATGTTTTAGTATGTGTATGCTCATTCACATACTCCACACCTGTCAACGTTCGATTAAAAGAATCAAAACCAATCTCACTCTGTCTTTCCTTAAGATTCGATATTTTAAGGTAGATTGTCTGCTTCTCAAAGAAACTTTGCTTCTTTCTTTGAATCTCTGACTCAGGATTGACCTTCTTCGGATGTAGGCCTAGATGACTGTTTCCAGCAAAAGTGATTGTTATCGATTTGATAAAAAGGAATTCCTTGGAAGAAAACCGCTTCATCGAATACGCTTCTAAAAAAACAGATTGCTTTTGAGTAATCCTTTCGATTTTTCTACTATTATATATTTTTCTTCTATTATTATATTACCTATCGTGAATTGTGTAATGTGTATCTTTTGATATATACCAACATCGCCTTCCCCGGGCAAGAATTGGGGTTTCGCGCGGTCGCGTGTCGGTCTGGCAAGAAAGAAAGGACTGGAGAAAAGTATCTACAGGGAAATAATTTTGTTTCAATAAACGAATTTCCTCTTCAAGATCTACCATCTTACCTTAGACTTCTCAGATTTCGGTGCCTTGTTGAGCCCTTTTGCTGCCTGAACGAAGATTGATTTTCCCAATCTCGGTCGGGAAAAATTGTCCCCAATAAAAAAAAACGATGAGGATTTGACTGTTTGTTCTCGTTAGATACTTTCTATGGCAGTTTCTTTATGTCGGCGAATAAAATGTAAAGTAGTGCATTTTAGGAACTAGGAAAATTAAGCTTATTTTGAGAACAATTCTGGCTTTTCTTGCAACATTATTTGAAAACAAATTTTTAACTCTTGTTTTGATAACGTATGTATGATGGATATTTTTTTTTATTAGAGATTTTACAAAAGAGGTTGTAGGACCGTTTACTACAGGTTGCACCTATTAACCTCAGTGTTGCAGTATCGGAAATTAGTTATAAAAGTGGAGAGTGGAGGTGACAAGTGAGGGTTCTGAAATCAGTGAAGAAGATCCCAGTGAAGAAGAAACATTTTTCCACTTCGAGAATATTGGTTAGTTATTTTGTTTGAATTCTTACCGCCGTAATATTCACGCCGTTGAAAACCCGATTTAAAAGTCCGACTACATTTAACCGAATTGGTAACATGTGAACGTTTAAGCAAAAAATTATATTCGGTTTTTGTCGGTTTAAATTTGTGATTTAAACCAAACGTCGAATAGCATCACAAGTATGAAAAAAAAACAAAAAAGGGTTTTTTGGCTTTTGAGCACCTGTTTGCTGATTTATTCATTAATTTTTTCAAGTTTAGTGAAGTCTTTGTTGTGTTTCAGTGTTGAATCAAAATTAACAAGAAATTTAAAATTTCGCAAGGACAGAAAGCGCCGCCAAAAACATAAAAAGAGAATTTACCTCGGGTCAAACGCTTTACTCAATTTAAAACTGATTTGTTGTGTGACCTTATGTTGGCCAGCGACATATATAACTATATCACAGTACGGTCACATACGCTGGTGGGAGGAAATCACCCCAATTGTCAATGTAACACCAGACGTGGCAGTGACCAGTGAGTTGTATATTCTTGTAATTGTCTTTTCTCTCTTTTTTTCTTTTCTTTCCCTCTATCAGCAACGAACATCTCGAATTGCGAGAACGATGCCACAACATAAAAAGAGACCTAAAAAAAAAATGTTCGGTTTCGTTCAAACATTCATGCTGGTTTTTGTAACTGTGCAGCTTTCAACGACTGGCTTGTCCTTCACCGATAGTTAGGTTAGGTTAGGTAGAAGGGCTGACAGTTGATCTTGTTAGTGTCACACTTAGATCTATGTAGATCCGTTGTGATACCCTAGGAAGTTGTATCCCACTTAATGTAAAAACCTATGTGTTCTGTTAGCAATCAAGCCATTTAGAGGCATTGACGAAGTTCAGAAGACTGTTCGCCGAAGTTCTAGAAAGATCCTCTAAATCATCAAAGAAATGATTACCTAAGTGTTTCTTTCTTAAGTGACAGAGTGCTGGGCAGTGACAAAGGAAGTGTAAGGTGTCCTCATGTGCTTCTTCATCGCTGCAGACTCTGCAAAGGTCGTCAGTACTGAGCCTCATTTTCTTTCTGTGGTATCCCAGTAGGTTGTGTCCGGTGATTATGCTGACAAGGGAACGAAGATGTTTTTTGTTCATTTGCATAATTTTGTCTGTCCTCTGCTTATTGAAATTGGGCCACAATTTTCTAGTTGTGGCGCATGTTTCAAGCAGGTTCCATCTTTCATTGTTTTTTTCTGATATTTTGTTACCAATATCCTGTTTGATGTTACAGTTTGGTACTTTAATATGTCGTTCGGCTTGACTTGAATCAAGTGACGATCCCGTTCTCGCCAGTTCATCAGCTCTTTCGTTTCCTTGTACATTGCTGTGACCAGGAACCCAGCAGAGTCTAATGTTATGCTGCATGCCAAGAACCCTAAGCTCTTCGCGACAGCAATTTACAAGCTTCGAATGTATTTCGGTGGCGGAAATTGCTTTAATTGCTGCTTGGCTATCAATAAAGAGGGTGATGTCAGCTCGTGGTATCGCCATCATTGATATTTGCGTAGCTGCTTTGGTCACTGCCAAGACCTCAGCTTGGAAGACGCTGCAAAAGTCTGGAAGTCTGAAGGAGCTAGCTAGTCCCAGAGTTTCCGAGAAGATTCCTGCACCAACTCCAGTGTCCATCTTAGAACCATCAGTGAAGACGGTTATCGTAGATTCGTTACTGAGAGGTTGGTTGTTTTTCCACTCCTCTCTATTAGGAAAAGAGGTAGTGAATGGTCTGTCGAAGTTTAAATGGGGTGTTATGTAGTCTGTGCAAACATTAATTCCCACATATCTCTGAAGAATCTGAGTATGACCCGTTGTGCTTTGCTTCCAGCAGTTAGTCTGGCTTAGTCGCAAGGCACTGTATGCTGCTGATTCTTGCACGAATAGATCTAAGGGTTTCAGGTTGAGTATCGCTTCCAGCCCCGCTGTGGGGGTGGTTTTCAACGCCCCTGTAATACCTACGCATGTTAATCTTTGAACTTTTGTTAAGATTTTCAGGTTTGTTGTTTTCTCTGTCGCGTTCCACCAAACTAAACTAGATTACCATAGGTTAGTATCGGTCTAACTATTGCCGTGTACATCCACCTGATAATTTTTGGGTTTGGTCCCCAGGATTTTCCGAAAATCCTGTTGCAGGAATAGAATGCGACCATAGCTTTCTTTGCTCTTTCTTTGGTGTTGAGACACCAGTTCAGTTTCTTATCAAGGATCACACCAAGGTATCTGGCCTGATCTGAGATTTTGAGTGGTGTCCCTTCTATTGATGGTAGTCTAAACATTGGTATTTTCCTTCTGTTAGTGAAGAGAACCAATTCTGTTTTCAATGGATTAACCATTAGACCACATTTCTTTGTCCAGTTGTTGACCTTTGACAGGGCAAACTCGATCTGTTCACTTATAGTGGATGGGAATTTTCCTGTCGCAAGTAGTGCTAGGTCGTCCGCATAGGCTACTACTTTGACTCCACTATATTTTAATTTTACAAGAATTTCGTTCATAACTAGTATCCAAAGAAGTGGAGAGAGTACCCCTCCCTGGGGTGTTCCTCTAGATGTGGATACTTTTAAACGTGATTCTCCAAGTTCTGTGTTTATATGCCTGTTTCTTAACATGCACATAGTCCAATTTATTATTGAACTTTCTATATTCAGCTCTACAAGGGTTCTCTTAACTGCATCACTTTCCACATTATTGAATGCTCCTTCAATATCCAGAAAGGCAGCGAGAGTGTATTCCTTGTCTTTGAGAGTTTTTTCAATTGTATTAACAACACAGTGAAGTGCTGTTTCTACGCTTTTGCCTTTTGTATAGGCATGCTGCATTGGAGAAATTACCTGCGGGTTCAGTGTGCTGCGAATATAGATGTCCAACAGTCTTTCGAAGGTTTTAAGAGTAAACGACGTGAGACTGATTGGTCTATAGTCTTTAGCTTCCGTGTGACTAGGTTTACCAGACTTCGGGATGAAAACAACCTTGACTTCACGCCATACTTTAGGTACATATCCCCATCTGAGGCTGCTTGAGAATATGTTTTTTAGGTGCGGAGTAATGAGGTTTTCACTTTTTTGTAACATCATTGGAAAGATGCCATCTAGTCCCGGGGATTTATAAGAGGAGAAAGAGTTTATTGCCCATTTAATCTTGTCTTCCGTTACAATATCCGACAGTGCTCTCTGCTCTGTATGATCTCACTCACCTGGTTATAGCTCGGGTTAGAGTTACACCCGGGAAAATGAGCATTAACTAAGAGTTTAAGAGTTTCACTGCATGATTCTGTCCAACGACCATTTGGTTCTTTTAGGGAACCCAAGGTAGTTGGCTCTTTAGAGAGAATTTTCCTTAGTCTAGCTGATTCATTGATGCCTTCTACTTCATCGCAGAAGGTTCTCCACGAGCTTCGTTTGGCTCGCTGTGTTTCAGCTTTGAATTTTCTTTGACTGGATTTGTAGTTTTCCCAATCTATGTCTAATCTAGTGTGTTTGGCGATATTGAAAAGTCGCCTAGTTTCTTTCCTAATATCGCCCAGTTCTTTTGTCCACCAAGGTGGTTTTTTGTTGCCTTTACTACCTGATTTTAAAGGACATCCTTTGACAAAAGCATTGCTGAGTATTTCTGTGAATTTCTCGGCAGCTTTGTCTAAGTTATCAGGATTATCAATTTCATTGGTATTAAGCAATGTGATTCTATTCTCTACTTCCCCATTAAAAATATCCCAGTTAGTTTTCCTAAAATTTCTAAAAGGTTTTTGAGAATTTGTTGTGTTAAGTATAAAGAATTCAATTAACCTATGATCGGAAAAAGATTCTTCCTTAAGTACTTTCCACTGTTCTATTGAGACGGTATTCGAGTTGCTCACAAGGGTGATATCGAGTACTTCCTCGCGGTTCTTAGTCACAAATGTTGGTTCATTACCTCTATTCGCTACTAGTATGTTATTTCCTATGATAAATTCAAAAAGAGACTCACCTCGATCGTTGATGTCGGTCTCCCCCATTGAGTATGATGTGCATTAGAATCACATCCTATCACAAGGTCCCATTTCTCCACAGCTGCGCGTTCAACAAGTTGGGACGTGATATTTGCAGGTGGTCCCTCCGTTCCACCGTAACGCATATAGCATGATGCCAAGATAAGCGGTGGAAGCCCATCGCGCTCCAACTTTATCGCAGTTTGGTCTAGGTTACTGTATGTAGATAAAAAAAAGAGATTAATCTGTTTTCTAGCTACAATACATGCTCTATGATTACTAATTGTACCTGCAAAAGAGGATTTAAACAAAGTAAGTCCCTTTGAGTGGAGCCCCCTAATTTTTCCGCCTGATACCCAGGGTTCACCGATAGTGACGCTCCGCTTACTTACTGCTAGACTGAATATTTTGCACTGCCTGAATAAACCAATAAAATGTTAAACCGTACCTAAACGACACGAAAATGCCTCTCTTAAGTTGGATTCGGTTTATCGTAGCTAAACCGATCATTCAGTTAAAAATTTTGGTCGATTTAGGTGAGTGAATATTACCGATTGGTCGGTTTAAAATTTTTTAAACGACTACTGAATTTAAGCCGATGTTAAAAGGGGTGAATATTACGGCCATTAGCATGATGTCTTATAAAGCAAGATATTTTTTTTTCAGTTCCTACTTCCAGAGTCATTCAAAATTTCACTGTTTACACCATAGACATTTTAAAATCAGTTACACACTATCCATTAATGGAAAAGCTGTTTTTTTTCTTTAAATTAAACACTCCCTTGACGTCATCAGCTCCTGTGGAGCTGACTTTTCTCGTTTCCAGTGCTCCTCAAACCTCAACTATTCACGAAAGCAGACACTATCTCTGACAAGTGTTTTGAGAAACTTGTTATGATGAAGGCACATTCTACTCCTCCTGGACTGCTGGCAGGCACTACTGCTCTTTTTTAATGGTCCAGAAAACCAACGGTATGCTGGGATTCTTTCTCGACTACTTCAGGTTACCGGATTGGATTCTGTTTCTACTATTTCTTTGGATTCAATCAATTTAAATCATTAAGGTGAGGTAAATTACACTGCGGTTTCACATTCACTTAAAGGCTTTTGAACTGTAAGGGTTCGAAAGTCGATTATAATTATGACTCCCCCAATGCACTATCACTATAAATAGGAATTTTCACACAATAACTTGGTTGTCCGGGACTCCTACGGACCTCTGTCTCCCTTCTCCTTATGTATTAACTTTACATTAAGGCACTTTTAATTCCTCACCAACAATTGTGCGGCGGCCACCACCTTTCTTTGACGCCATATGCCTGCCGAAATTCACCCCGCTATAAAAAACATGTATTATTTTAATATAATTATTTATCTAGATTCCATCACTTAGCTTCGCACACTCACCCCTTTTTTGAAACAAAAATGAATTATAGTCTAATCAAGCAAAACCTATGTCACATTCGAAACTAGACAAAATAACTGTAGGTATTTTTATTCTTTGATTTTATTCTTCTTTCTATGTTAATTTTACGTGGTAGGTAAACCTTAATTTGATGAGAAAAGAATTGTACCGCCACATTTTGCATGCCAAGGAGCTACCGCTGGATGCACCGTGAACGCATCCAAGTCGGAGGTGCCTACGAGCACCGCCCTCATGTCCAGGAACTGTTCAATATCTGAAGCTCCGGGCACAGTTGGATGTTTCTCTGGATCCCATGCTAAAATATATACTCCGGCTATGTATAGTCCTCCAAATATACTTGGATATAGGAGCAATGTTCTTGGCCTTCATAATATTATTGTGATTCTTGACGAAATTGGAGGGTAGCAAGGAAACAGGAATGGACATTAGGTAGCTCTAGGATGACTTTTGAGCTCTATTCATAGTTTCGGGTCAGAGGTAGCCGTAACAGTAGGTATATAAGAAGTAGTATAGACTTTATCGTGAAATTTATAATGCTCCAGTTTCTTTCTTTATTATTTAGTAAAAACATACCTAAACATGCTTGTGATACAGACGAAATAAATACATGAGAAGACCTGAAATTGGAAAAATGAATGATCCCATAAAACTCAAACCTCCATCGCTCCAATAAAAAATATAAAAATAAGATCCTGCAATATCTAAAGATCCAAATTCTTACGTAACAGTCATTGTCTTCGACCTAATGAAAACGCTTCCAACTCAAGTTCTACTATCCACTGGTTTATGCTTTTAAAAACGTCAACAACTGTGGCCATCTTGCTTGGGAATTCCTAGTTTAATAAATGGTGATGTTTTATGTACGTTTGGGTAGAGACCGTGGCTTCGAATTATTAAATCCACGGTATATCGGTGGAAATCCAGAAGCCTCATTGATAAAGTAAATGAAACTTTTTACCTGCATAAAGGGTGTTTTTTTAGACGTGTGGTTTTCAAGAAGAAGTAAAACGCATATAATTTAATTTTATGGCCAAGAATTAAGATTTATTATAAAGGCAAGAGTTTGCCATTATGTCTTAAAAATGATTTCGGGCAAGTGGATACCGCGGCTGGCTCGAATGAATTCCAGCCGAGAGGCCCAATTTTCGACAGCTGCAATTGTTGCGCGCGATGACGGATGGACTCATTCGGGTCTTCTTCGATACTCTGCTCCACAGCATCAATAGCGTCTTCGGTGCGCACTGTACGGCGGCGTCTCTGAGGATGCGCATTATCCACTAGAGTAAACGTGGTGCGAAACCGATCGATCCATGGTTGCTCGAATTTATGCGATTTTGCGATTATGTCGACCGAATATTGGACGCAGCGCGCAATGCTTCGCGCGAACCGAACCATTATTTTGGTTGGTAATAAAGTTGCACGATTTGCAAACGTTGTTCAGGAGTAAGTCTATTAATTATGAAATGGCAAACCAAACTGAGTATACATGAAGTGACAGCTGTCAAAAGACCAGCTTCATAAAAAAGTATTGCCAGATTGAAAACCACACGTCTTAAAAAAACACATATACATATACAATGATGGCACACAATCTAATCAATCAATTGCTCAACAATATTTGTCTTAGAAGTTTGTCAGAATCTTGAAAAATTGCCAAGGCTTAGATCTCAAAAGAGTTTTCTGTCCCTGTCTGAAACCAAAGATATTTTTCTTCTTCTTTGTACAAGCTTGTTTTTAAGTTTAATAATAGAGCTTGGTTCTAAAGTTTACTTTTTACGCATTTATCTTACTTCTGCTGGGTTCAAATATCGTAGTTAAAATTTCTGAACTCAACTATTTCCTGAATTTAAGAAAGTGTATGTTTGCCTCTCACACGTAGGGTATCGTAATACAATTTCGAACACATGCGGGTAAAGACCTTCCAATTATTGTCGAGCATGAATAAATAACGTTACCTTAAATTACCAGCAGCTATCTTCCAACAAAAAAAAACTCTTCTATCTATAGGGAATCTACGAAGCCGCCGCCACACCGCACAGTGGAAAATGGTAGAACACTACCAGATTATAAATGTTTTTACTAAAGTCGCTACTGACATTTTATTTCAATTTTATTTTAAAGCTAAATAATCAATCTTTACGATAATGCAAGAATTTTACATAATATTATGTAAGAAACAAAAAATTGAAGCATTATTGTGTATTATTTTTTTGGATTTTCCTTTCAAGTCCGTTTGGTTCATCACTTTCAAAGTTAGTTTTCTATAAGACTTTGTAGGAATAGGTATAAAGTATTATAAAGGGTTTTCAATAAGAGGTGTTATTTTGATATTCAAAGAAAAATGGCATTTTTTGAGATAAATGATCGGATGTTTATTTCATTATAAAGAGGAAGGTATGCCGTTAATAATGGAACACAACATCAGCCAAATGGCCGCCACGACCACGCTTACAGGACCATATCCTTTTCATGAAATTTTCCATAACCAAATCGCAAAGTGGCTGCCCTATGTCCTCGATAGCCTCACGAATTCCATCTTTGAGGTCTTGAATCGACGCTGGGCTGTTGGCGAGACCTTATCTTTCACGTGGCCCCAAAGGAAGAAGTCGCAAGGTGTTAAATCACAAGATCTCGGTGGCCAATTGTGATCACCTCTTCGAGAGATAACACGGTCCGGAAACTTTTCCCGTAAAAGATCGATGGTTTTATTGCTTGTGTGGCACGTAGCGCCGTCTTGTTGAAAGTAAACGTTGTCCAGATCAATACCATCCAATTCCGGCCATAAAAAATCATTAATCATCTCTCGATAGCGCAATCCATTGACCGTAACTGTTGCTCCAGCCTCATTTTCGAAAAAGTAAGGTCCAATGACCCCGCCGGACCATAAACCGCACCAAACAGTCACGCGTTGAGGATGGAGAGGCTTTTCAACAATAACTCTTGGGTTTTCCGAGCCCCAGATGCGACAGTTTTGCTTGTTGACGTAGCCTCCGAGGTGGAAATGGGCCTCATCAGTCAAGATGATTTTTCGATGAAATTCCGGATCATTTTCATGCATTTCAAGGACCCAATCAGCAAAGACACGACGTTGCTGAAGATCAGCCGGCTTGAGTTCTTGTGTTAACTGAACTTTATAAGCCTTAAGACCCAAGTCTTTATGCAAAATACGGTGTAATGACGTTTGTGGAATGCCTAATTCCAAAGAACGACGAGGAATGGACAAACCTGGGTTTTCTTCAACACTTTGGGCTACAACAGCAATATTCTCAGTTGTTCTTGAGCGACGTGCACGGGTTTTATTCTTCACATCACTAACTTGTCCCAACAGCTCGAATTTGTCCACCAATTTCTGTATTGCGGTCCGACAAGGTGCTTCACGACGACCCAAAAATGTTTTAGTTTTACGAACCGTCTCTGCCAAATTTTCACCATTTTTATAGTGAATTTTAATAATTTCAATGCGTTGTTGAAGCGTGTATCGTTCCATTTTTATTAATGGCGTAGTTTCTACCTGTCAAATGTCAAAAAATGACAGCTTCAAAAGTGACAGCTACCGAAATAGTGGGCTATTCAAAATAACACTTCTTATTGGAAAACCCTTTACTTTTCTGAAAAGCTTATTTTACGGAAATTTTAAAACAATTTCAGGATTTTAATTTTATGACTTAGTTCACAAGTAATTAATTGAAATATAAAAAAAAATTAAAAAAAAAATATTTTTGAAGTTCACCGAGAGTTTTAGTAGTTGGCCACGCTTTACCACGCTCTATATTTAGGTTTGATTTGTAGCTTAGGATTTTATAAAAAAAAAAAAAACATTTATAAGAATCAGCTGCGAAAACGTGCGGTTTCGGAAGTTATCAGCAAAACAGTGATAAAAGCGAGAAAATTAAGAATCGCTATTTTAGCTATAATAAAAAAAATGTTAAAAAAGAATGGCAAGACTCACAGTATCATTATTATATCTTTTTTTAAAGCTAAAAATCCATTATTAAATTGCTTTTTAAATCAAGTTGATTCAGCAAATAGTTTTTGAAAAATTAATTTTCAAACTTAAAATTAAAAAAAAAATTTGTTTGTTTAAACTGAATTTCAAAATTTTACGTTATTAAGTACTGCTTTTAATTTTAATATTCAATGCTCTTATCAATTTGAAGTCAAACACTGAAAATCAGAAGGTTCTAGGACTTATACTTTAAAACATATGAGCAAATATCAAAATCAACTTCGTTAAAAAAAGAAGAAAAATCCAATTTATATGATCATTTCAGCTACCCTACTGGTAAAAATGAGGTCAGTTGTTGTTGTTTTATATATTTGCTTATATCTTTATAAGCATAAGTCCTAGAACCTTCTGGTTTTCAGTGTTTGACTTCAAATTGATAAGAGCATTGAATATTCAAATTAAAAGCAGTACTTAATCACGTATAATTTAAAAAAAAAAAAGTTTGAACACAAAAAATGAAGTTTTTTTTCAAAATTTTGAGTTTGAAAATTAATTCCTCAAAAACTATTTGCTCAAACGACTTGATTTAAAAAGAAAATTAAAGAATCGATTTATGGATTACAAAAAAAGTATAGCATGACATTATAAGTGTTGCCATTTGTTTTAATAATTTTTCGTCTGTTTTAAGTAATTTTTTTATAAAATTGCCCCTGCCATCTAAACGGGGGGAAAAAGACCCCCCCGCCCTCCTATGCGATTTTTTTTTTACCTCAACCTAATCTACACGTTTTAGTCTTTTGTCACACCTTATGCAGATCACCCTGTATATTATTCCATGGAGTTTTTTAGTTTTTTTTTTTAATATGTATTATTACTATTATTCTTATTAAAATCATTTCATTAGAAACCTTATACACTCCTATTTATCTGTTCAAAATTTCAACACTGGGGAATATTCATAGTCACTTATAAAATCCAGTTTATCTTAGACTGGGGTTTATTGAATGTTATTTAGATAGGATAAACCCAGGTCTAAGATAAACTGGAGTTTAAAAGTGGCTATGAATATGCTCCTCTATCTTTAAAAATAAAAATGTTATGGATTTTTGATCCGAAACACACCATTATTTTCCACTGTGCGCCGCCGACGATCCATATCGTAATTCAGCTATTTAAAAAGCATAAAACTTCTCACCGATGATGCATGGATAAAGTTACGCTGAATGATGATTTTTTCCGAATTACTATAATCGGCAAAGAATCAACCCCAGCATTTCATCTAATTGGATGCGCCCAGAGTCTATGGGTTGTTCAATGTTCAATGCCTTTGGGGGGGCACTGTAGTTGTCTGGTAAAATTCTCTTGTCGTCCTGCGTTCAGGGTTCTGAAGTTCTGATCGATACCAATTAGTCTCACGTGGAAATTCAATTGCCAATCATATTAAGACAAACAGTCACCCTCCATGGTCCTACAGCCAGCCAAGAGCTTCGCTTAAGCGGCGCGCGCTGCGCTCAGTATCCATCAAGTTACTTACTGGGAAAATGTTTCAAAATACCAGAATTCATTGGAGGCATATAATGGCGTATATATCTAGATACAGTATCTGCAAATGTAAGCACAAGGTAATTGTGGAGTGCATCATCCAACCCAAAGACCATTAGTCATAGTGCAAACATTAGCTCGAATTTCAGAAGGAAATGGTCTACAACGATGCAGTTCGCTGAAGGAGCAAGCGGCAGGAAGCGTATCAATGTAGCGTTAAAACTCCAGCATTGCACCACACCGGGAAAATGAATCTGTGCTGCACTCTAACCAGTTCTTCTTGGATTTATTTTTTTTATTTTGTTTTGTTTTCTAGTTGGTTGTGATAGGGGCAGTTGAATGTACATTACATGCCATCATTCGAGTACACCACACACGGTTAACACTGCAGAACCAGGAGAAACGATCCGCTTCAGCTAAGACGAAACGCGAAACGCGCTTTAAGATTTAGAGCGACATTAGAGGAGTCAATCCATCATGGTAGAACATTACCATAAATTACAGAAATAATTGATTATTATTGCCGCACTGTTGCCAGAAAGAACGCTCTAGCGTCAGTACCAGCAAACTTAAGCGAGCGCACTCATATTCCAGTGATGTTATACGACGAACTTTAAAACGTCTCGAGTTTAATCCGAATTGGTGTTACGGCTTATGACGAGTTCCGAAGTATCAAACAGATGCAAAAAGATTGCTAGGTACACAATTTAAAGTCAGTAAAAAAAGTACCTAAGCAATAGACGCCTTTTGTTTGATGATTCATCGTACCGAAGAAGCGTACGATAAATTTTTCATGCAGCTATGTAAGGCCGCTTTCTAATATGCCAAAATGCGCCAATAAATCTCATTGTGATCATCTTGGAATTTGAAAAAAAAACAGTAATACAGAATATTGCGTTCTTCCCAAGTATTGAGTGCAAAGGATGGTTGTTCCACTTTGAACAATTTGTATGCAGGCGGGTTCAGAAGTTCGGCTTTGCTCAGAAATATGTTACAACTGAAAGTTTTAGCCTTGAAATAAAGACGATAAAAAAATTGGCTTTTATTCCTTATGAAGATGTAGAATCATATTTCACGGCCTTCTAGATCTTTCCAGCATGCTGAGAGTGAGGTCATTGCTTGTTATAAGTGGTATATAGAAAACTACATTAGTGGAAAGGCTCCCAGTAAATTTTTAAAATGACCTCAGGACCATAGGTGCCACTGCTGGATAGGAACATTTTCCAGGAACGCAAAACAACGTGGAAGCTTTCCACAGGCTTCGCGACCAACAAAGGGAATTTTTATTCTTCAAAATGCAAATAGTAAAGTTTTTAGAGCGGAAATGATTTTCAAATTTAATTTTTAAGGCAGTGATGTGAGAGTTAAGCAGAATGTCGAAAACAATCACATGTTTTCTTATAACTAAGGCGTCTAGCGGCGAGGTATAAACGAGCAGTGTAGGGCGCATTCAAGAAATAAGATTCACAATAAGATACAGAGAGCTGAAAACTCACATTGCGACTGGCGCCCAGTATCGAGTCTGCGTAGCGCTGGCTCGATCCTTTTTGCTTTTGACAGCTGCAATATGCGCCAACATAAGACATGGGCACTGCAGCTTCTAATTTAGTTTGTTAATAAGTACCCTTTTTAGATCGCCCTAGTGTGACCTACCGAACATGGATCATTATCTGACTAATGGTGAGGTAGTTGGTTTTGTGGAGGATTTCAACTTATTTATATTCTTGCTCTTCTTTGGCGTTATGACTTTATTTCACGATTGTTAAGGGCTGCTGCTTCGAAAATGTTCGGAGTATGTTTATGGTTATGAATGAGATTTCAATCACGTCCTTGAAACTTGCTTATTTAGAGGAATGGCTCACGAAAGAATTTAAGTGCTGCGAACTGAGCTGAAATTTTCTTCAAATGCAATGACTTACCACAAGTAAGGCAACAATTATATAAAATAATGCGTGAAGTCTGTCGTATGTGAACGGTGACTAAGCGGTGGCCCGGGGGTGGTACATATTTTCCGTGAAGATAATTCACGAACTACCCCCTGCCGTATGAGAAATACATTGTAATGCATGTCAATACTTTCTATTATTCTATTCTATATTATTACCCACATGATTTCAGCATTCGCTCATAGTACCTAATAAATCGATGTATCACCACTTCAGTATATGATACCTTTAGATTTCATTATATGGTGCTCTGAGAAATAATTCCGAGGCGCATTTTGACTTCGATATTCAAAATGGTATCAGTACACCAGCCGAAAACCGCTTTTTTGACAGTTGCACCTAGTGTCATTTGGCCGCCATTTTGATTTTTGCACGTAACTTACGTATTTTTGATCCCAGAAAAAAAAATTGTATGATAAACTAGTAGAAAATTTTAAATCTAAAACAGCTACTAGAGTGCGAAATACTTAAAAACAACCTTCAAAACAAAATGACGGGTTTAAATTACATTGAAGAACTGTGTAAAATAAGTCCCTCAGCTCGTGTGGTGATACCATTTCGATAAACTAAGGCCAAATTCTTCTTCGTGTTATTTCATTAGAATATGGACTTCTCCAACTTATATGCGCTGCATAGCGAGAACCGTAGTTCGTATTAGAAAACTGTTGAAGCAAAAAATATAGATAATTGAATGATCTACAACTTTCTATTTAATAGTTTTTTTTTTTCTAGTGAAAAAAAAAAAAGATATGACGGATATAATAAAATCCACCCTGACTTTTTTCAACAAAATGCACTGTAACTTTTTAACGTGAGTGAATTTTGAAAAAAGTTACTTAACATATTTTGTAGGAAATTAAATTTTCTACAAGTTTGTTTTTTTTCTAGGATCAAAAATACGCAAGTTACGTGCGAATATCAAAATCACCGTTAAAAACAAAATGGCAGCCAAATGATACTAGGTACAATTGTGAAAAATGCGGTTTTCGGCTAGTGTACTGATACCCTTTTGAATATCGAAACAAAATGCGTCTCGGAATTATTTCTCAGCAAAATCTAAATGCCTCATACTATTAAGCCTAGTACGGTTGTGATGCGAAACGAAATTTTTCGGTGGTCTCCAAGACGACAGCGAGGTGCTTATTTCTTGGTATTTGGAATCCTGGCATTCTAGGGTTTTTTTTGCCATTCGGGATTACATTCCCTTCCCCATTCGATGCAGGACTTTGTGTAAACTTTTCATCGAATGTTCCTCGTAAATTTTTGTGTACTAAAGATCTTTTGTTCCTGTAAAATGTCTTACTTACATATTTTTGTTCAAATATCTTCTTTTGTGTGTCACTTCTCTATCGATCATATTATCTGATTTAACCTCAATTAAAGTTAACGTTCAGCTAGTAGTCAGTGGTTCATGGACTATGTACCACTTTGTCTTAAAGTATTTGAGCTAAGTGTCGCAAACGCAAGTGAAAATATTATATAACATTACTGCATAAAGTCTAGTCGATTTGTCCACGTGAACATCCTCCGCCCAGCTTTGGTGAGCGAGCAAAATCATTTGGCAAAAGATCCAGAGCAGACCGAAAACAATTTCTTGTTAAATGGACTGTAGAGTGGATCGCACAGGTAACTATACCTACACGCAAACCATGGGAACCATTAGGGGATCAGACTTCTTGCTCTCGCAGTGTAAACTGATATTGGGACTATAATCCTCGCACTTTCAAGAAGGTTTGATAAAAATAACTTCCCAAGGAGAAATCAGTTTATATAGTATATGTGATGCGACGTCATTGACATGTGTATGACATCAAGTTGTTGAGTGTTCCAAATTTCAGTATACATCATCGCTTTGACTGTGTGTCGTCAGGAGATTAGTAGCCCAGTCCAGACAGACGTAGACGTAATGAAATAATTCCTCGCTCAACCCCGTGCCAGAGCTAATCGACGACGAACACAAGAGAAGATGATGTTGGCTGGCTTAATGATTTGTTGGCATTTAATGCCTCCTCATATATGAACGCCGGCTGGAGATGGAGGCGTTCTCTCGCTCTCCGCCGAAGGAGTTCGAGGCAGAAAGTAAATTTAAAATGAAATATGCCGGCGATTAACAGTTGTTTTTCGTAAGTGAAACTTAAGTAGAATGAGGGTCATTTAGTTTAGAGTTTGGACGCCTCCTATCCCGATCATTTGAGCTTCCTCGAAACCCCAGTACGGTGTTTATCCTAGGTAATTTGCGTTTAAATCGATCCAGGTGGTATGGGATGAAATGCAATGATCATAGGTACATATATGAAGAATGGACCATGAGTGATTGCAGCTGAAAATTGTTACTAATAGCGTTGTAAACAGAATGTGGACACACTTTTTAATTGTATTTAGGTAATTTACTTAAGACTACAAGTTAAGTTTTCAAAATTGAATTAAAAACACCACCGGTTTTATTTTGAAACATCCATGAACATAATCTAGCCGATTTAAGCAATCAACTTCAACTGTTTATTCGTATATTAGAAATACAAAAATAGGTTAGAGTACTTCCTTTTACTAATGTAGCTATGTCGGATTTGTCGATTTGACATTTCGAAAAGCTAATGTTCGTGAGTAAAATAATGATAACATGCTTGTTGTGCTTTTAGGATAGAACAAAGATGGAAGATGGATCTGCAACGCAATGGAGCTGAGCAAAATCACTAAGGACATTAGGACAGTGACGTAACGTTATGCTTTTAGTAACGTGTTCGCTATATTTTCATGCGTATGTTATGTCGTTTTCTACTCAACCAAAAAATCGTTTTTTTTTAATGTTAGCTATATCTTTTTCAATTTGCAATCAACCAAAAAAATCGATTTATTTCGGAATTTTTTATTAGAAGTCGATTAATTAAATCTGGGTTTCAAGCTATATTTACACGCATTCGTGAGTTTGAATCAGGTATTTTGTAGCCTTCTTAGTTTTGATAAGTAGGTGGTGTGTAGTAGATTCTTCAATAAAAAAAATACCACTCACTCAATTACAACAAAAGAGCCAGTCCAAGTCATCGTAAAACAGAGATGAATATGCAATTTTTTGTTTGAGCGTAGTGTAATGTTTTTACTTTAAACACTAATAAAATTCTTGATTCAATTACGTTTTTGAGATACCCCATTCTTAAAGAATGGAAAATTACTTTGGAAGTAAGAATTTTATTTATTAGTCAGGTCTAGCGATCTTTTCAATGAAATTTTGTGAAATCGTTGAAAATCACAGTTTACAGCTACGATTTACCGCTTTAAACTCGTAACTTATTTTTAAAGCACATAATAGACGTACAATATTGTAGCTCATAAATTTTGAAAATTCTGAATTTTTTCATTAAATTTGCAGTTAATTGTTATTAAATATTAATCAATTTTGCTATTACAACCCCTTAACAAAATATTTTCTAATGAATTGTTGAACCAAAAGATGCGCTAATGTCTTACCTCAGTTTTGACACCTTTGGTCTGTATCAAAAGTTTTAAATAATCTAATAAGAGTCTACCGATTTTGTTTGTGATTTTTGTAGATCAAGAAACCATTTCTCACTGAAATCAAGCCGCGGGCAACTACCAACCACTTACACAAATAAACGGTGTTTTTTTAGAGGTATATAACTTTGAGTTGGCAACACTATTTTAACTGGCGGCCATTTTGTCAGCTGTCAAATGATTTATTGATGTGTAAACATCTATGCTGGCGGTAGAGTGAAAAAAAACGTGAACGTTCGTGTGCAACGTTACGTCGTGCAACGTTACGGTGTGCAACGTTACGATCTGCATACTAGGATGGGTGCGTTCAGTGAAAAAAATCTTAAGATCCCCTTCAAGCAAAAACAAGTCCGTTTTGGATCCGCGCACGTTGATGTTTACACATATTAACCGTGAGTCCCGGCACTCACACAATTTTGTTTTTAGTTTGGTTTGGCATTTCAACATGAATATCCCTGTGGGGATATGTGATGTCGCTAGTCTATGCCAATAAGCCCGAAACGTTTACATTTTCTTCTACTTGAAATAATGATAATTGTCGATTTTTTTCAAATCACATACATAAATGTGCTGTACATTGTACATACATAATGACAAACGTAACAAATCGAAAAGAACATCAGTTTACAGATCTTTTGCAATTCGCAAGCAAATTAATATTTTGCAATAAACTTAAAGCAAGATTTGCAAAACAAAAACCAACCCGACTGCTCCAAACAATACACATTCTCAATCTATCGTAAAGTTGTCAAAAAAAGAAAATACAAAAAATGTCAAACACCAGGGTAATGGTAGTAAAGGCACACGAACGCATATACATATATTTATACATTTCAAGCGCTGCGCCGCGCCGGCAGCGGACCGTGGTCAAAAAAGAGATTAAAAATTAATCACCGGTCATTATAAGGCACCCAAATGAATGTTTTTGGGTTTTCAGACAAAATACCACTGATAAATAAAATTAAGCAACCCAGAATACCCAAAGACATATAACCCATTTTAAAGTGTCAAGAAGTGTCAAACGAAAATAAAAAAAAATAAAAAAAGTTGAGCTCCAAAACACAGAGTCTGATATCAAAATATTTTCAGCTAAAAACGTCTGCACAGTGCATTAAAAGATGAACTTTTGTTCGTCTGTCATCATGAGGCATAGTACATATGCATACGCAAAGAAAAAAAAATTAATGGATTACTTACCGACCACCAAAAACTTGAATCAAGTGACTCATATCGATTTAATAGTGTTAGTGTTTTGTTTTTGTTTTCATATGAAATTTTCGAGGTGGGCAGCTACAGCTACGTATGGTGTAATTGGAGAACCTGAAAACGATCACAGTCTGGATATGATGATGCTTATGAGGTAAAAACATTTTTAATTAGCCTCATAAAGGGTGCATTCTGGTTGATAACCCATTGCTGCTGATGTTCACGTGCGCACAATGTTGTTGGCGCCTAGATCGTTCGATATAAAGATTTATAAAGTTATTTGCCGGGCGATGGAGTCCCTCTCGCTCTCGGAGACTATCGAATTTTGATCGATACCATGAATTGATGTTGGATGCTTGGCAGTGTTTAGGAAATATCTTCCTTTACCTCATTAACGCCCATTTCATATCTGTACAGTGTACACCCACAAACTTCCACAGAAGCTGACTACTGGTGATCCGCTAAAAAAAAAAAAAAACAACGTCAGCGCATCAAGGATGAACCAAACATTTTTGTCTGATCTTCAATCTCTTCCGATTCGGAGGAGATCTTGTGCGATTGGGATTGCTAATTGCGCATGCGCATCATTATCGTTCAATGGGAGTAAGTAGCTCCAAAATGGCATTGTGCTATACCTACTCTTGGATCTTATGGTATCTTATAAGTTGTATCTCATCGGCTAACTAAGAGGCATATAGTTAATATGTGAAGAAAGACGAACAACCGATGGAGGATGGGATTTTATAATATGATGTTCCAAAGTTAAGCAATCTGATGATGGCCAGCGAACATTTGTTCATTAACATTTTCTGTAAAATTCAATTGAAAACTCTATGGATGGGATATACTTTGAGCTTGAGGTGTATGCACGTACCTATGTATGTAAGTGCGGATGGCTCTTTGTTTTGGATTAGTTTGTGAGCAAACAGTAAAGCCTGGGTGGACAGTGGGTAATAAACAGTGCGATCGAACAGAGGTTTTCCGAAAATCGTACGATGCTATATTTATTTGGTGCTAACGTGAGAACTGAGAACCTTCATGGTGGTGAGGTTTGCTCATGTTAGTCTAGCGTATCATTCCATTGAATTGAACAATATTGTTTAAAGGCGTAGTAACCACTTACTTCCATTTATATGTATATTCATCTGGTTGTTTTTTTGCTTCAAACATTCCCAGGGTAGCCAGTTGGGTCGTCTTCTTTTATTTGGACTAGCAATAGTTGGAAGAAATAGATGGTTTTTGAAAATATCAAATCAACGTAAATTTGAACGTCAAAAGATCTTCTATCTATCGTCAAATATGCAATCGCCCTGCTATTGTACAATATCTATTTGGTCAACGTCAGTCAATTTTCTAGCAAACGCACTTGACGTTTATGAACATGCTCTATTTTTATTTGCTGCGTGGGCAACTTTCATCCACACGCAAACAAAAACGATAATCTTAATAAGTTCTAATCTCTGGCTTTTTTAATATTTTTTTCGTCAGCGTTATCGAACATATGACTCTAGCAAACTGTGCTATCGAAAATACCTAATCCTTTTGCATCAAAATTTCATTTTAGGTTTTTGAATAGCTGACTTTTGAAGTTTGCGTTTAAGAACATCTTGCAATTGCATTGTTGACGTTTTCGAAAATGGCCATTGTGACAATTTTTGGGAGAGTTGTGCGGCTAGTCGCTCCACTTAAGTCGACTTCATCGCGTGATCGTCGTACTCTCCATTGGAGAGCCTTATGAATTCAATTTTGAGAACCTTTCAGTTGAAGATGCAACAACCATTTTCTACAGAGAAATATTTAATTCTATTTCTCTCCATGTACCTTTCTGAAGATGTAAAACACCATATTCTTCCCCACCCTGGTATAATCACAGATTTCGATCTTTGGGAAACAAGAGCAATAAAGCATGGAAATCTTTTCTTCACTCTAGATCTTCCACTGACTATTCAATTTACCTTGGTGTTTATCTTCACTACACCGAGCTTTACAACTTACTTTACCAATGCTATTTAATCAACTATAAAAAAAAACCGATAGCTACCCTACCTCCCTCTCCTTTAATAATGCAACCTCACACGAACCTCGAAATATTGCCAATTTCTTTGCCACTTTTTTCAAGCATTCTTTTACCGACGACTCTTTTGTACCTGCTTCTGCGTATTTTGATTATTTGCCGAACTTTACATTTCTTCCTGATTACATCGACCCTAATCTCATCCAAAATAAGTTATCTCAAATTAATGATGAATTTCTTCCTGGCCCTGACGGTATCCCTGCCATATTTATAAAAACCAACAACACTTTCTCAATCCCTTTCAAAAATCTTTAGTTTATCTATATCTCAAGGAAAATTCCCTAAGATATGGAAAACCTCTTTTGTAACCCCAATTCACAAAAAAGGTCCAAAATCTGATGTCAAAAACTATCGCCCGCTCGCTAAACTTTCATATATTCCTAAAATCTTTGAAAGTATTTTGTATGAACTTATAAGCTTTCGCTGTAAGTCTCTCATTTCCCCCAGACAACACGGTTTCCTTAAATGTAGATCTGCAACCACCAACCTTGTCGAATTTGTATCTTCTACCCTCTTCGCTTTAGAGAATGGAAATGAAGTCGACGTTATTTCCACAGATTTCAGTAAGGCTTTTGATAAAATTTTGCATAGACTTATACTCTTCAAATTGTCCTCTCTCGGCCTTGAACCTTTAATCTTGAAATGGATATCGTCTTACTTAGAGAACCGTTACTACAGCGTGCGCTTCAGATCGGCCCTTTCGAATCCTTTCCTTGCTACCTCCGGCGTTGCCCAAGGCAGCCATTTGGGGCCCCATCTTTTTATTCTTACTATTAACGGTACCGAAATGCTGATCAAACATTCCTTTATCTCACTTTATGCCGACGATACGAAGTTTTCAAGACCATTTCTCGTCACGCGACACTACGCTTATAAAGGGTCCGCCAAATAACTTCTTTTTTGGCGCCAAACATCGAGTGTAGCTTCGGCTGTGTGGCACGTAGCGCCGCGCCGTCCTGTTGAAACCAAATGTTGCCAATATCCTCCTCTTCAATTTTAGTGAACAAAAATTCGTTCAACATGGCCTGATAACGATTGCCATTGACTGTAACGGCCACTCCTTGCTCATTTTCGAAGAAAAATGGCCCAATTATGCCTCTGGACCAAAATCATCACCAAACAGTGACTTGTTTTGGGTGTATCGGCTTTTCAATGTATGCGTGCGGGTTTTCTGTGCCCCAAATGCGACAATTTTGCTTGTTTACTACCCGCCAAGATCAAAATGAGCTTCATCTGAAAAGATGATTTTTTTAATTTTTTATTTTTTCAGTCTGGTGTCTCAAAAATTGCTTGGAGCTTAATATTAAAAATGCCAATCAATCACCTTTTCACGTAAACGCATCGAATCTCCTCCTCGTATCTACTTCCTTCATAACCAACCCATCTCAAGAAACGAAGAGAAATAGCTGACATTCTATTCATTCACCGTCCTTTCTGGTTCTGTCGACTGCCAAACTCTTTACAATTCTATCTTTTTCAACACTAACCTCCGAATTTTAAAAAACCCTCGCCTCTTCTACTTGCCTACCCACCGCACCTCATATGGCTTCAACGAGCCTTCAACTCAAATGTTGCGAAGTGTTAATTCGAACGCAAACTTTTTCGACTTTAACCCAAGCAACTCAAGTCTTAAACTCCGTTTACTCAATCCTTCCCCCAATACATGCCTATCTTAGCTTTAAGCTTCGTAATTTTTAAGTTAGATTAAGTCCTTAGTTTTCATTTATGTCGTTTTCGAGTGGACGTTCGGAGCTACTCTTTTTTCACTCCTTTTACTCCAAATTTTCCATTCTCGATATGAATGGAACAGTTCCGAAATCCAACCGAAATCGACATTAGATTAAGCTTGCATTAAGCCGAATAAATGGGGGTTTTGCCCCCACCTAAATTAAATTAGGGCTCGGCCTCGCAGCTAGCGACAAGTTTAAGCGACAACACGCCATTTATTGAACGAAAATTCTTTTGAGCAGCTGTTTGTGAAAATTCCGTTGTTAAGTAATGTCTCTGTAAGTAATGGCTCTGAAGATATACGTAGTACTTTGTCGCTCGGGATTCAATAAAAGAATTATTAGAACATTTGACAGTTCGAATTCGCTCTGTGGCTTTGAAATGTCGCTTGAAGCTCAATGACATCGTGTCCTCAAATATAATCTCATAATTATGTTTTAATTTGTTTCTGCGCTCTGTCGCCTGGCACTCGTCGCTATATTTCGCATAAGCTAGCTTATGCGCACATAAGTAAACCACCGAATGCCAACAACGCCTAAACCAAGTTTAGATTATGACGTTTCACTACGCCATGACGATGGTTTCGTAGGCAAGACCGGTGAGGAGCTCTGTTCCCCTCACCGATCTTTACATTGTGAAAAGTCACAATCTTAACCGGGTCCTATTTAATAACTATAATGGAGTCCTGGGGCCGAATTACAGCATCAGTTATCGAGTAATACGTGACTGAATTATGTAAGTTTGGCATTACCGCTCACGTTATGGAGTCATCATCCCCATAGGTTTTACTCGTTCATTCGATCACTGACGGCACTCACTCGATCAGTCACTGATGCGGTAATTTGGCCCCAGCTCCGATTCGTTAAGTTTCGTTCAATTAAGCAAATTCAAGTAAGAGCGATCCCAGTCGCTCGGCGCATAAGTAAATTTGACAAATGGCTACAAAAAAGGAGAAACAGAACAACAAACGAAAATCAAAATGGAGAATATTTTAATATTTTATCTTAACAGAATGAAATATTTACATAAAAGAATGGGACATCAAATTTCCAAAGAATGCGATAAACCAAGTAAGTTTATATTCATGAAAAAAAATTTGTGTGAGTGCCGGGACTCACGGTTAATATGTGTAAACATCAACGTGCGCGGATCCAAAACGGACTTGTTTTGGCTTGAAGAGTATCTTAAAATTTTCTTCACTGAACGCACCCATCCTAGTATGCAGATCGTAACGTTGCACACCGTAACGTTGCACTACGTAACGTTGCACACGAACGCTCACGTTTTTTGTTCACTCTACCGCCAGCATAGATGTTTCCACATCAAAAAATGAGTATTCGGTGCTTGGAATATTTTGTTTTCCAATCACAAACTTTTCTTATTAGCAATGCGATCAACGACAACACATTTAAATAAAATGAAACATCTATTTCTTCATTTTCAATCCAATTTCACCAAATGTCAGTTTCACTTAATTGAGGAGCGAAACTAAAAGTCAACGAAACTGCCCGAAAAGTAATAGGTAATACACAATAATTGGTGCATCATATGACTTTCTCGTTATTGCTCAGTTTTTTACGACCACTTAAGCCTGACAATTATAGCCCCTTTTTAACTTTTTCGTCAGGTAAAAGGTATGGCTAATTAAAAATATCTAAGCTTTGGCTCCACTGTTCAATATTGTTATTTATTTTATATGTGATCTTCTTTCCATTAAGACGTTGTAACAGAGACTTTGTATAGTTTGTTTTACAGTAGAAGTATGTAACATGTGTGTTGTTATGGTGCGATACCTTCCATACATCTACACTTGGTTTCCATCATCCTCATTAAAATATCTTTAACCAAACAAAGCCGAACAATGAGAACGAATGCTCGAACTTTGTATATAAGTACCTATGTATATATCTGGTGTATTTTTGTCTTACATTTTTTTGCCTTGTCGTTCAGATTCAAATTCAGGCCCATAAACGGGCAACAACAATGCAAAATTTTATGATTTCAACAAATGCAGGAATTTATTGTAACCGAAAACAAAATTGGCAACCAAAACCAGATACTCATGGGATGTAATTAAAATTCATAGACTTTACAACACTAAATACGGATTATTGAGTTTCCTTAGGAATTTGGTGTGTACCTATTTACTCTTCTGCCAGATATTTGGATCAGTTGAAGTCCATAAATTAATTTGGATGGAATTTTAATTAATTCAAACTCCTCCGCATATGAGATAGCAAAAGCTACCTTTTTGAGGCGAGTGCCATTTGACATTGGCAGTGAAGCCAGCTAAGCTCAAACTACTGCAGTGCAGTCATATAGTAGCGAGCTTGTGATTTACCTAAACCTTTGCTCTGCTGAATTATTGCTGCTGCTCGTGTCTGGGCTGAATGTCTGCAGGTGCATAGTACGAGTGCAAGACATCGTATAAATTGCGACCTCGTCGATAAACTCACACACAACTCATCATTGATCCGGTACGGTGATCGATGACAAAACAAACAGAGCCGACAGACCACTATGCATGTGGTAGCTTAGCTAGGGACGTGACGCATGAACATACTCACAGCACGCTCATGCAACATGGAAAAATGGTTAACAAATTTTTTTATCTCTGTATCTGACCAGACTGCGCAGCTCAAGAAAATATATCAATGTATAGCTGTGGTTAACATTCTTCATTCATTCCCAGCAACTTGACGCGCTGCCGACGAATAGAGGCTGTAATTTTTATAGCAATGACAGCGACTGGCAGCGTATTCTTGGGAAATGATACACGCTAGTTTAACAATTTAATCGTTGTCAATGGTAACCGATTAGAGAGTGTCTACCGCAATCAGAGTGAGTGGGAACCTTGAATTACTTATAAAAGTTGGAGCTTGTTTTAGGACCTCATTATTATTTATTGCATTTATTATATACAGTTGTTGACAAAGTTGTTTGTTACTTTGGAGACGGAAACAATTTTGACACTTAACACTATACCCGGCCTAGAAAAGAAAACATATAAACAGCTCCACTCAAGGCTGAGAAAACTGAAAACTGATTTTCATCTAATTTATCATAATTTGAAAGCTGTAGGTATCTAATATGAACATAATATGAACAAGAAAAATAAATCAGAACATTGAACAATTCACTTACGAAGGATATTTGATCATTGACAATAGTCTGATAATTTGAAGCTTGATGGAAATAATTAACTTTATCAAAGGTGGTTTTAAAAGTTAGGCCCCTTTCACACGAAGAAACAAGTTTCTGGAGGTTTTTTGACATTTTCGTTTTATTTCTTCTAAAATCTTGCTAGAAACTCAGCTTCCTCAAGTGAAAGAGGACTTAGATTAAATCAAAAGCTTTCTACCCCACGGGGACCAACCGGATCGCCAGACACCTTTGTGTGGTGCTTAGTCCTAGACTATTGTATCCTTACGTAAGTGCAAACGACAGAACCGACGAGACGACTCCCGGATATCCAGTTCCTTTAAAAAAATACCTTGTTAGAGAAAATATTATTCAGTAGTGTTGTGGCTTTATTTTATTTCTCGGTTGGAAACTGAACCCATTTCACCATAAGCCTATTTTCTAGCACAGATGACTGACATCTCTCTGACCGACCGTGAAAATATTGTTCAGATCCTGCCCAACATCTCGCTGAAATGACCCGGTTGCAGCACAGACTGCAGGGCAGCATAAACTGTTATGGGGATGGGTATAAAGGTTTTTATTTGACCTCTTGTCATATGAGAACTCATTTTTGTATTTTAATTTCATTTAAAACTTTTCACAAGTGTAAAAGCAAACGCAATAAGGGAAAAAATTCTTCATTTGAGAAAAGAAAATTAGTAATTACTAATTACCAACCACTAAATACGCAACCACTGTGTAAAAGGTTTAACTTACAATGAATATGAAATCGCGAAAATATTAGATACGAAGCCTAATACTGTGGGTGATATTGTTAGAAGATATCGCAACGAGGGACGTATCCATTTCAAGAAGCAAAAAGGCCAGCCAAAAAAATTAACAGCGCACAAAGAACGCTTAATCGTTCGCAAAATAAAAGTAATCCCCCGTTTGAGTGCCCCAAAGATCTTTAGTGAAGTTCTGCTTGAATGTGGGAAGCACGTGTCTGCGTCCACCGTTCGTCACACCATTAATGCAAATAGTTTTAACGGTCGAGTTGCCAGAAAAAAGCCGTACATTAACTTGCGCAACCACCTTATTCCCCAAAAGTTTGCAAAGGGATACCAAAAAAAGGATCTATCATGTTGGGAGGATGTCATTTTTGGGGATGAAAGCAAATTCAACCTTTTTGGTTCCGATCGCAGGGTCATGGTATGGCGCAAAAGAAATGAAGAACTGAAAAGCAAAAATCTGAAGCCGACTGTAAAACATGGAGGAGGTCATGTGATGATGTGGGGTTGCATATCGGCCAAAGGCGTGGGGAATTTGGTCTTTATTGATAGGATAATGAACAAGGAGCATTATTTGAGGATCTTAAGAGAAAACCATGGGCAGAGCGCCGAGAAATTGGGTATTTTGCGGTCCTTCAAATTTTACCAAGACAATGATCACAAACATAAAGTCCATATTGTCCGCGAATGGCTGCTGTATAACTGTCCAAAAGTTATTGCTATTGCAACCCCTGCACAATCTCCAGACCTCAACCCGATTCAAAATCTGTGGGATGAACTGGACCGACGTGTGAGGGAGCATCCTGCTTCTTCCATAAATAATTTAAAAGCAAGACTCCAACAGGAATGGCGCAAAATAAGCCCAGAATACCTACAGAAAATTGTGACAAACATGCCAAGATGTTTATCTGGAGTGAAAAATAATAAAGGATACGCTACCAAATATAAATGTTATTATTAACAAATTTAATAAAAACTTAAAAAAAATACCGAATATTAATGGAGTGTTTATTTCTTAACTATAGTCATTTTATTTGTAATTTTTTTAATTTTTCTTGTCTTATAATGGTTCTTGGTTATGTTTCTAACTCTTTTCTAATGAATAACATGTGTATTTTGGTGCATATATATTAGTTTATAGTCTTTGAGAAAAATATTACTTAGAAAACCGAATATTAATGGCAGTCACTGTAGATCGAAGAAATGAAAAATCAAAGAAATACAAAATCGAATAGGTGTGTGTGTCTGCTATTGAATGTTATTTTGTTTCCAGAGTCCAGACTGTTTACAATATATTTGGCTTCTTTCTGTCGCGTGGTGTTTATGGTGGAAATTTTGTATTTCTTTTGCGAAACTATTTTATATTTTGTGTAATGGCTAACCGAAATTATTGGAAACATGAAGAAACAACAATATGTTGAAATTTATGGAAGGACCTAACGTTTTATCATATTTCGATTCAGAAATCTATAGAAATTTGTAAATTTAATTACGGTATGGACAAAATTAGGGCAGAGTATACAAAAAACTGAAGAATCATTGGATGCCCAATTTTTTAAAACCTAAAAGGAACTTTTGGATCTTGAGTTTCACCACTTTACAGAAAAGTATGAAACGTCAACGAAAAAAATGTTGAAAGAAAATAAGAAGAAGTATTTAAGGAGCTTAAACGAAATCTTAAATCCTGAAACAAACATCCCTCCCTCCCATGCCACTTTCTCCGCTTCCACTCCCTTAACCCAAACCTCATCAAATTCTTTGACACCCAAGTTTTCAACTCCCAATATAAAAGAATATTTATCCAGTTTCCCTGTCGATGATGAGTGAAAATATGTGCTTGCATTTTTAATAACAAGAAATTGCTGTGAATTTTTTGTTAAGTTCATGTTTATGAAAAATGTTTTGTTCCATTTTAAGTAATGAAATAAAAAAGAATAACTTGGCAGTACTGCATTCTGACAACAACGTATTGCTAGAAAGAGACAGTCATTCACACCGACTGGGTAACGACGATCACGGGGAGAAATTCAGATTTCGGTGCCTGCAGTGTTTAGAAGTGATTTCCATTTGAAAATAAATATTTATTAAAAGTACCCAAATAATATTTTGTTTTTGTTAAAAAAAGTATGTTTATTTGTTTTTCAAGTTACAATTGAAATGAGTTTTTTTTATATTTTTGATTTTATGCCTCGAATTATTGGAAAATTCTGAGCCATATAAATATATTTTCATATTTCATTACCCTAGAGACTTGTTGTCGTATTCATTAAAACTGGCTGCGAATATCTATGATTGGAGGCACCGGCGTCCACAATGCCTATATGGACATCTTCTTCTTTCTATGATGTTATGTAGCACACAGACAGTAGCAACAATATGAGGAACAAAATTGACGTCGATGTCTATACATTTTTGTAAAATTATTCATCTTTCCTTTAAACGGCCGAACGCATTCTCCACTACTTTTCTGGTCATCGTGAAACGATCTGGCATGTTTGCAACTCATATCCAACAACCTATCAAAGAATGTTTTGGTATGGATCCATCAAGGCGGGTAAACAATATTTACAAATAGTTTCCATCAACTACTGCTTGCAAGGCCGTATTTTTTGCACTTCCATCCAAGGGTTGTTTGATTGGTGTGTCAGTATCTACCACTCACAAAATTTGATGTACACCGCTTTTCTTTTGAAATCCCTGAACTATATAGAGGGATTCAATTTCATTTTGAAGTTTTATTTACTCTTTTAGTACTATGTCTAATTGTCTACCATCGCTCGGCAAAATTCATAGATGCATTTTTACTCCGAACTGATTCACCATTGCTCTATATTTTGCACATGATGTCAACTTATAAATATATAGCTATGCCCATGCCTACTTTTATATGAGAACGGGACATAATCTTGAATCCCAAAATCCCGAACGCCAGCAAATGAGAGTCCAGAATCCCATAATTCCCAATGCCCAAATTCCCGATTGTCAAATTCGCGAATACCAAAATTCCGCATTTTCCCATTTCAATGCAGCAAAATTGGTTTGTTTTATTTGACACATTACAAAGATCAAACTATAAGAACCTTTAGAATATATTTTTATTCCCTGCCAATAGAAAATCTACTCTTATTTCCCTTCCGAAATTGATTACATTCGATCGCCATTTACTCAAACTCGTAATTTGGCCACCTCTGATTCGAATTAAATTCCAGTAGCTTGCAACTTGCTAGCCGCAGGAGCGCACTTACCCTCATTCTCCTCCATCCAGATGATAGGATAATTTATGTGTCCAGATCTCCATCATCATCGTCGAACCAACAACAACAGGTGAATTGGTGGTGAATGGCAACAAAAATGCTAAAAAAAAAGAGGTTCGGCCATAATAAAAATAATTTTTCATGATTGACTCGCGAAGCCAGTCTATGCGCGTCGGCCGGTCGCTCAGTGCCCAATTCTCAGAGTAGCGCCCGCACCACTCAACACCCAACAACAGTAGCCGTTTCGTCATTAAGTCCTGTTGGTTTTCAATTACGACGTGATCGGATCTGCCGCCAGGTACCAGGTAGCCAACGCATTGATATCAAAATCATAATCTTGAGAAAAGAGTTGCGCGCCGCCGCCACACCGGCCGCTTCAGTGGCAAGTATCTCACCTCATGTATCTATACACTATGCCGCTGATTGATGACCGACTGATTTGATTGTACTTTCACAGCAGATCTGTGCTGTTGGGGCCAAAAAACATGATTCGCACGGGAGCCAACACCACCAGAGCAAAGATGTATGAATTAGAAATGTTGTTTTTTGTGTGTTCAAAATTGAAGCCGAAGCTGTTATTTTAGAACACTTGGTCTACCACACGTTTCCGGAATACTAGTACCAAGAGACGTGAAACAATTTCCATTTGGATCTAAACCTGAGTTGGGTTGAATGCCTACAATAGTCGTGTGCTTCCTGCTCATCTATCGCACGTAGCTGTGCCTGTTCTTGGATTTCGCCAACGCCTCCAGGCACCAGAGACACCACCACTTAAGATTCAACTGCCGCACATGAGAAAATTCGGAAACAACTGGAAATGTCACACGACAATGCTGACGACGACGACTACAACGACAGAGATGAGGATGACAAAGTGACAACCAAACCAAGTCAAGACAGATTTGGTACCTATTTTTGCTTGTGCTTTATTTTTCGGTAGCCAATTTGTATTCCACTCAATGGTAGACACGTTTTTGTTGTTTATACTTCAAGCACCAAAATGTTTTTAATGGATTTTGAGGAGCTGAGCAGTAAGGGTGCGATGATGGTGTTCGTTCACGAAAAATGTTTGTCATAGTGTATATTTTGGGAAACATTTTGTTGCTTTCCAATTGGTAGCAGGATTTTTTTAAGTGGAACTCATAATGTGTGAATTGTAATTAAATGCTAAGTTACGAGATTTGAATGGGAAGTGTTTAGGTTTTTAATAATGAATGGCATAAGAACGATAAAATGACGAACTTATCGGCTGGAAGGAAAATTTGTTAAGATCCATTTGCTGATGCAAAGCTGAGATATTTAAGTTTGAGTTAAATACAAATTTTCTTTGTGTTAACTCTCCATGATCCACCACAAAACCTCCAACTCATATTCAACTTCTAGAGAGTTTTCCGATTTTGTTTGTTTTATTTGAGATACCTATAAATGTCGCTTTGAAAGATTCTTCTGTCAACGCGATAGTTCAGACACAGAAATTTATGTATTTATAGAACGGTGTTCACATTGGACTCACTCCTCGCGACTCATTTTGACATCTCTTTCTTTTATCTCACTCCACCTCACTATATGAGAAAGTAAGGCAGGATTTTTTTTGATTTTTTTTAAAAAATCCTGCCTCACTGGACTATCTCTTTTTCATCAGGAGGTGAGTTAGATAAATCAAAGAAATGTCAATATGAGTCGCGCAAAGTGAGTCCAATGTGAACACCGTCTAGTGTTTACAATGACGCGTTGGACAATAATGTTACGATTTGGCATCTATTAGCAGGTACACAACCCAAAGTAACATAAGCGACTGCTTATAGCAACTATTTCTACTGTCGACAATGGATTATTGTTGTTCATTTTAAATTTAAAGACCTTCGCAAAATATTTACATTTGATTTGCAGAATGACACTGCAATTGTTTTAAGCAGCTGATTCTCTTAAAGTCATCTGTCATGTCGACGCGTTCATAATGCTTGAAAACGTATACGAACGCATCACTAACGCGAACGCGTCATTGGAAATCAGCCATAACGGAGTCGAATCGAACTATCTCAGTAACCACTTTACGTCGTTAAAATATGAATTTTTGGTGAATAAAAGACTCTTGTGGCCTTAATCTACACTGATATAGACTTATCAAGTTGTTGACGATTGAACAATTATCGTTTTGGCGATATTTCCCTATTGATGTGACAGAGTCAGCTAACGTCAAAAAAAAGATTATCGTTAAATCAATCGTTTTAAGTGATCTGGGGCCTGAGGTTATAATCATCGGTTATACTTTCTTTGCACATATTTTGCAGTTGAGCTGGTGCTGGTGGGCTGGTGCATATACCTAAACTATTCATATCCTGCCACTTTGTACAGCTTGACAGTAAGGCCGTCAGCCCGAGCAGCATTATGGTACTTGTGTAGTTATAGCTTTCTTTACTTATGTTGGTTTAATTCATCTAGTTCGAATTGCACATAAAACCTGCCTGACAGTGGAATGAGTCATCATCGCCATTATTATAGTTTGCCGAAATGATTTTTCCATATCCTCATCATCGTCTACGATGCTACTTCGATGTTCGCTTGATCGTCTTTGCAAGCTTCGGTTCACGCCATGTAACCTTTCGATCTTCCTTTTTAACTTCTGTTAAAATTTCCGAACCAAATTCCTGTTATGAATCTTTTTATTTCTTTGACCGAACGCTACTGCTTATGCTGCTTCGTTTGCCTTCTGTAAAGTCGATATTCCTCTCTCCTCTTCCACTCGTAGAGCTCGCGAGCAACTTTGTTCTTTCTATGTCGCAGCGATATCGATGCCTCTTGTTTGGCTGCATGTGCTTCGTTTTATTAACTCTGAACACGAAATTCCTTGGCCCATAACTGACGATAGTAAAACAAAAAAGTATTATAATTAATATATTTCAAGTAGGCATAGCCAAAAATTTGATTGGTTTAGATTTTCTCTTCAAAATGGCGCCCGGGTGTGATGCTTCCAATCTCATAAATATATTAAAGTTCTGAATTTCATTTTAAAATTTAAGAAATTATACCTTTAAGAATAAATTGAAATAAAATAATTACTGTTAGGGGTACAGAGAAGTCTCAAATGGAATAATTTAACTTGAGTTCAATTCTAAAGTTTTAGAAAAGTGAAAGCTTCTAAATTCACAAACCAAACGAGACATACCTATAGGAATACAGAAGTTTGAGTTCATATTAGCTATTCTCAATAGCCTTGAAAATCTATCTACTTATAACATACTTTGTTTTTCCTTGTATTCCACACCAAATTCTTTTGACCTACGCATCTTTTTTGTATTGTTTTGAAAATGTTTGACATTTCAAACGCTCCTTACAATGATATTGATTTTTTTTTTCGATCCACACACTTTAAATAAAATTATCAACACAAACAATCATCCATGGAGATGCCTCTCTTCATCATCGGTTCTTTCCCATTACCAAAGTATTCAACCATTAAATCCATTCATCTTAATTCCATGTCCAAAAGATAAATCAACACACAACTTGTTCACAAAAACACGAAGAAACCAATGCTTGTGTGCAGAAAAAAAACCCGCAGACCGCAATGAAGCGCCCATTGGCACCCCATCGAGAGAAATGATCGATAAACAAGATTTGCCGCGCGTATGTAAATCGACTCACCTCCGATTCTCTCACCAGAACCTGTGGTGCTGTTCGTGTTAATATCACACTCCAAACACACACGTGGTCCGGCCGAGTCCGGTCTGTGGTGATGTGTGAGGGATTCGAGACGTTTATAGTTTTATTGAATAACCTCTGCATGTGATCATAAATCATTTTGGCCAACACATCATGGTTTTTTTAGGAGGAAGTTCTTTCGTGGGAAAGTTCTCATATTACTTCATCGCGCGGACGCCCCTAATTAAGGGAGCAATTAAATTCATCCAGAAAAATTGATTGTGACCGCAAACCACTCTGTCTATTTTGTCATTCAATCAATCTGCCTCGAATTAATAACTCCACTCTACACAATACTGTAAATCTCTAGCCCTTTCTCTCCCTCTCTCGCTGGCATCGTCATCATTATCCCCAATCTTTATTTAGAGATATAGGATGGCATACACAGATATAGCCTCCGGGCGATATTTTAAAGGATTTGGCCAAACAATGGAACTCATTCGGTCTCCTTTTCTTCTGCCTCTAATGGAAATATTGACGACAGATGAGTTTGACAGATGAAGCCGAGCTGGTCCAAGAACAAGATGAGAGGACTACGACAACAACGGAGTTCCCGCTGTCTTCAATTCAACTTCTGCCGTAGGCAAAACCTCCAACTTTAACAATGATGACGACGAGGACGACGGACGACTCTGATGATGATGGGGCACCAGATCACAAGTGACGATAATGTGCTGTCACAGGCACGGCTGCTCCATGCATAAATTGAATATGAGAACATGGAGTCATTATTATTACTGTTCCTGTGACGGAGTTGATTCTCTTTTAGGTAACTCCTATAGTCCTAGCTTCCTAGCCAACAGCCAACAGCATCAGCAAACAGCAACAGCCACTCATGCCAGCGTTGCAAAGATTTATTCGCTTTATTCAATTTTATTGATTATGTCATCAGGATCGATGTTGTCTCCTCTCCTCGGTGACGTTTGTTGTTGAAACCGAACCAACTTAAGACAGACGATGATACAAAGATTGATTGATTTTTAATTGACTCTCTATTGATTGAGATTGACGACGATACGTCTTTGGATGAAAACAAAAAGTACGACGGCGACACTCTCTTTCAACTAGACCTTGGTTGCGGTCCTCATACACAAACCGCATCCAAGCGTTACTCATCTCCGCGCCCACACACTCAAATGTATGTGCGCCAGGCAATTAAAAATTCTACACTCAATTTCCAACTCGCAACAAATATGCGCACAAAATTTATTATTTCGTTTTTCGTCCGTCCGTCGTCGTCTTCTAGGCAATTGGCATCGATATTATGAAAGAATCTCTGACGCTCATCGCTGATCTTTGTGTGTGCCATTTCCATTTCCATTTCCACAGTAAAATAATCCACCCATTGAGGAAGGACTGCAGCAATGCATTTTAGTGCTCTGACTTGGATATAATTAAAATATCTTAATAAAATTCACAGCACGTGCTCGCAGGCGACAGAGCTCTCCAATAGCTTAGATTTAATACCTGACCTCTAACTTTGTGATTGCATATATGGATCTTAAGATGAGTAGGGAAGAGGGTACTGGAAGGGCAGTTAGTGAGAATACATACCAACATCGTTCCTTTGGACCCATGGGAGATGGAAATTATTGGTTAATTCTTTGTTTTGGTCGTTGGTTTGTCTTTGGGACGCACGGATTAAGTGCCCTTAAGGTGTATTTTAATAGTTAGAGACTCAGTGTGACTATTTGGTTCCTCTTATGAGTTGCATATTGGGCGGTTCAATGAAATTAATCCTATGTTCGGAGATCGATATGTGTCTTAGGGCAGAATATCGTTTGTTGACTTTTCAAATGAAAGTCTGGTGTTGCTGTGCTTATATTTAGAAGCTTCGAAATAATGACTGATAAATTCTGAACTTTTTTTTGTTTAACAACTTTATTTCCGCATATTCGACGAAAGTTTACGAAAAACGAAAGACGATTAAGTGATTGGTGTAATCAAAACATTTGGAAATAAATACTCAATGCTTCCGGGTTCTTGATTTAAGATGCTATGTATACATAGTTGAATAAAAGAACGAATAGACTTAACGTGTTTGAAATAAAATGTTACTTGCCGAATGAAAATGTCAATATTCAACTCCAAATTTTCCAAATCATCGTATATATGCAATGCAAATTCACATTTCCTAAGATGATAATTCAACCAAATCAATTAGCACGGAATAAGGTTAAAAATAAATATGAAAACCCGATGAAAAGTCCGAAACACCCAAATGCTTTTGTATGGAAATGTCAAAACAACTAAAATTTATGAAAAACAGAAATAGAAATATAGTCAGAACAGAACAGTTTCATGAGAAACGTCAGAACAGTCAGTCATCTGACAGATGATGTCAAACAAAATCGAATAATTGTTGTTTGCTTTGGTTCGAAGAAATTGTTTAAAATAAATAAAAATAATTAAAAATGGACTTCGATCTAGTTAAAAAAAACTTTTTTGGATAAGCCGAAAGTGATTCCAACACGGAAAGTGATATGTCGACGGATTATTCATCAAATTCGTGGAATGAAACTGTGATTAATGTGATCACTTTCTGATTACGAAAATTAAATAGAAACATTTTGCGGTACTTGCAAGAAAATGTTCCGAACTATATGGAAAAAGAGTTCATCAATCAATTTCATGTCAGTAGTGAACTTTACAGCAGCTTGTGGAAAAGTTTTCCACTTCCGAAGAGTACCTGAAACTTGAGCTCCGCAAAACCTACTCCGCAGAAATACATTTTTGCCACATTTTCTTTGCTTTGCAGGACATGAGGCTTGTTCTTTTTGAGATATATAGCAGACAGATTCAACCTTGCACTTGGAAGCTTGGCAGTATCTTTTATTATTTGAAGAGTAAAATATTTTTTAAGTAATCTTTGCGAATCGGCTATAAAATGGCCAACGGAGGAGAAACTGCTTTGTTTATGTTGAAAAAACAGGATTGTATGGTGTTATTTGTATGAAATGTATTTTCCATTCCAACTTATCGGTCACAATTCATTTTCTTCTTTTTTTGCAGGAGTAATAGATGGAACACGTATTCGGATTGACCCAACAAAGCATAGGAAAAATGATTACATAGACAGAAAGAATTTAACTAGCGTATGCTTGCAAGGTACATGCGACGAAAAAAGAAAATTCATAGATATCTTCGTTGGGTATCCAGGTTCTGTCCATGACAACAGTCTACAAAAATTCATGCACCTATATTTGCCCGCAGCTGCCGAGTGTATGTGGAACCTTTTTTCTCCTAGGCGATTCAGAATAATGCATGTTCCCAATACATGATAACACCTTACCGTGACAATGGGCACCTTACATCACGGCAAAAGTTTTTTAATCGAAAGCTTAGCTCTGGCCGAATCGTTATCGATGAAGAAGCTCTGTCAATTCATCCGAGCTTGCGTTGTTTTCCACAGTATGTGTGATGTCGCCGAGCTTTCTTTCCACGTTGAAAGCATTATCGAAGACATCATGGAGGAACAGAACATTTGTAGATTGATATGAGGAGTTTGAAATAATCCTCTAGCCAAACTGCCTTATGTCGTTCTGCTCGAGCCGAAATCGACGGCTCTGATAAATCGTGGATGAGAGTGTTGCTGCTCGCAGGCGGTGTTGAAGGTGTTGGTAAGGTGGCACTCTGAATACTGAATAAATAATATTTGGAGTAATTGCACTGCTACTTAAAGATATATTGTGCCCCCATTGAAGTGAGTACCGAAATGTTAAAGCGCAATATAAACCGGTTCATAATGATCATTCATGTCTATTTTGATGCGTTTTTATTTTTCATTTCACAAATAGGTGAGTACTAGGTTTAAATTTTAACTATAATTAAGTGGGGCGTGGTTGTGGATTTTTTCATTTACTAACCATACCTAATAACATAACAAACATTTAGAATACTACCAAACCTTTTGTAGGGTAAAACTTCTCCAACAAATCGAACTAACCTGCACCGTTATCACGCTGAACGCATTTATTGGAAAATCATCTTTTTGTATTGCTTGACAAAAATAGGTGCGTTCGCGTACTAGTCCGAAACTACCCATTTCAACCATTTTAGTCCAATTTAAGTTTTTTATATGAACATGATATGTCACAAAATGTACGGAGGGGGAGTCAGTAGGGCCGCAGCAATACAGGTACAACCGACAAGCAACCGATAGAATAATAATGTTCTTCGTCCTGATCCTCATCAAGGCCACAGCTCTTAACCACAATAGTTGACAAATATTTAACTTCTACCCCACCAACAGATCACATTCAACATACCTATGTTATGTATATGTATCTATTTCAACGGATACCAGAAAAAATAACTTACTTTCCCGTAGTTCAAACTTACCCCGTGGCAATAAATTGTTATAACCATTTCAATATTTTATTTTATCATGGAGAAGAGATAATGATTTTCTTCAAAGCGCATAAAAGTGAAAAATAATTATTATTAAGTGATAATTTGTGATTAATTTTTCAACGCTCTACCTAGCAATTTTCAAGTCACACACTCTATAACTATTCCGCCTAGCGATTATTACCACTCGTATGAAGTTTCAATGTATAACTCTTAAGTTAAGCTGTTTTATAACAAAACAAAATAAAAGAAACCAATTTATGCCTCGCTTAGGTGAACACAGAACACAGCTCGCGATTGGGGCGCATCCAACGCAACTGTCAAGTCCCATTTAAAACGCATTATTAAGTCCGCAAAAAGTGCTGGCTGGCTGTACAGAATTGCTCTATACAATGATTCCATCGCCTACAAACCGTATAGTCTGCACGCGTCGCGTCACCCCGCAACAACACCACAAAAGAAGCGGCACAAGCAACCCAAGCCTAGTTATTAAATTGAAACTGATACTAGTAATTAAATTTTGCCATGCAACAAGGCAATTGCCTTAACGCCTTTTTGCATTGCATAAAATGGAACTGAGGATGAAATTCTGGATGTTATTGCTGCGCGCCCTTACGTCTGTTCTAATTGAAGTGATAAATGATAATTTCTAAGACTACAATATGGATGTGTTTATTGGGTGCAAGTATGTATATGCGCGTCATGTCATAATCATGTTAAAGGTGGTAATCATGGATATCGCCGAAAAAAAAATTAATTAACAAAAATTGAACACTTATTTACGTGCCTGGTAGAAAATCATTCGATTTAAAATACATTTTAGGTAAATTATTGCAATCACGTTGATATGCACAGCGACGCACGGCTGGCTGGACAGCCGGCGGCGGCGGTGCAGCGGTTGTGTTCGTTTTTTGGGATAATTTCGGATGCCGCCAATAAAACGTCAATTACAAGGCCTATTTGTTTTATGTCATCCGCTTAGTTCGTTTGTTTGATTGTTAACCGCAGGTCGAAGTGGAGATATCGATCTTTATGGCACGAGTTCATTCTAGTCGCCTTAAATTTAAAGGGCGTGTACGCACGTTCGTGACGCATAAGGAATATTTAATTATATTTCCACTCTTGGGAAGAGTAGGTACCTACTCAAGTTGTTAAAATAAATCAATGGTTTTTGACTTTGGTAACAACTGGATAAGTTAAAATAATAAAATGGACAAAGTGGGAGACAAGGCCGCGTTCCAAAAAATCAAGAAAAAGTTTTGATGCGTTATCTGATACATCACATTTCATACGCTTGAAACATTTGTACGCTGTTTGCCATGCATAAGTTTGAAGTTTCAGAAAATAGGTATTTTGCAGAGAGCATAGTTATTTCAAAAACATAAACATATGACAAAATTTTAGTTCAAACTAAATTTTAATGAAAGGAATTAATGACAAATTCACGTGCGCAATGGTCTTTAATATAAATCGCAAAAGAACGTTGAATTTCAAGGAGAAATTTAGTGGAAATAGACATTTTAAATTCATTGTTTGTTTCATTTTGATTATACAAAAAATATCATAAATATCAAAGTTGTATTACAAAAAAAAAAAACTTGGCGAACAATAAAATCAGCCTTATTGTGAGCTTTACCCGAAAAATATTTCACCTTAAAAGTTTTTGTTCGCCGGGAACGTTAAAAGCTATTGAGACTTTCGCCCCAACAAAATTCCACTTCGCGACGTGTCGGCATACTACTCCGATCTCTAGAGTTCGAACTACAGAGTCGACACACTTTCGTTTCACACGACCAAAAAACCTTGCCGACACTATAAATCGATGCAGTCGATCGTGGCGTGTAACAGGGGTATATGGTATTAAATTCCGGCCGAAATGACTGTTCACAATAAGGGGAATTTTTTTCGAACATTAAACATTTTTCGGGTGAAACTCAAAATAGAGGACTCGACGAGACTGTCAAAAAAGAAAGAGAGGTTAATCACTTTGATGGAAAACAAGGAAATCTTCATATGAAAAAAAAAAAATTTGTTTTCCATCAAAGTGATCAATCCTGTGTATAGGCAAGAATGAGAACGATAGTCATGCAAAAATTTGCTAGAAGGCCCAATAAGCAGAAAGTGAAATGTCAAATTTTCTGGGTGGAATGTTGTTCGGGTGAGACTCAAAATAGTTCTGAACAGGTGCAAGTTTTGAAACCTGAAAATTAAGTAAAAATTGTTTAGTACCTAGCCTCTAACTTAAAATATATCACGTTATGTATTTACCTCAACAAACATTTTGCATTAATATATGGTCGTAAACCCATTGTCCTCATTAAATACTCGGCATCTCCTGGGCATTGAGCTCACCAGTTTTGGCACCGTTTAAGTGGTATCGCCTGCCAAGCTCCTTGGTCGTTGAACCTCCTCCTTATTGTTTATGTGTCAAAATCTAGCACCAGGTTGAGTTGATATGACAAATGGACCGTTATTAACAAACCTTATAGTTTGGCGATCGGTGGAATGTTTCGCGTTTCTTTCGTTTTTATGATATTGTAAGGCATGGGTTACCATCCAACGGTTTTAGCTTAATTTTGCGACCCATCTTGGTAACTCGCATGTCTATTCATAATTGATATTTAATCATCGAGTAATTAGCACAAAACCCTAACCTTCTTCCAACTTAAAGCAAGATCGAATAATAATTTTGCAAGAGGTGCATTTTTCGAAGATAAGCACATTTTCAAAACTTGCCAAAGTGGCCTAGAGGTTAGTGCGTAGAACTATCATTCCGGAGGTCTGGGTAAGATTCCCAGCCCCGTTAACCTTAATAAATAGAAAAAACGGCTACTGCATCTTGCGAGGAAGTGATAAATCCTCCAAGAGTACATGTACATGCTACTTTTAGCTACTTGTCAAAAAATTGTTTTGGATTTGACAGCCAGTTATGCTAAGTCACACGACGTTTTTAGTTACCAGAGCCATTCCGGTTCTGCAGTAAATAGTAGTTCACCTTCATTCCTGCAAACTGACAACTCGGACACAGGAATGGTTGAGAGTTGTTAGACTTGTAAGTCACTAGGCTTATGTTTCAGGTTTTAATTTTTACTTGCTTTATAGGGCAAGTGTTGGTTTCGTGTAAAAAAAATGTCGAGGTTGTAATCAAAACTAACACTTCGATGATCTAGAAGTCCGGAAAAGTGGGTTTCGTTATGCCCTCCGTCGGTTTGTGCGTCGCGTCGGTCGGTGAATACGTGCGTCCACTGTAATTTGAGCTGGGCCTAAACGGGTGGACCGATTTCCTTCAAATTTGGTACAGGGCGTTTTTATGTGATTCCGGTTCTAACGATTTGATTTAACTTCGTACCTGTAATAACCGAGTCAATTGTAAGAAAACTCTTTTCGGGTTTTTCTCAAAACAAAAAAAAACACAACGAAAGTACATAAGTATTCCACGTTTTTTGAGAGAATGATCTTATTTTTCGGCTATTCGCGTATATCTTTTTGATGGTTCGACAAAAAAAAAAAATCATACAAAAAATCAATTTTTTAGTGGATACTTTTGACTCTTTTCATATTTTCTCGTTAAATATATAAATCATGCATCTTCAATGTGTGGTTACACACACTTGTTAACTACAAGAGCAAGTTTGTGCGATCAAGTCGTGCATATTTTGTACTAACCACTAACTCATGTACTTATGATGAGCCACTGATTGTAGGTTGCAACTTGCAACTTGCTTTAAAGTTAATTGAAGAATAATAACTTGTCTTTTTCCATTTCCTATCCGCTTTACCTTTCCAAAGACTCGCAATGGATGGGTTGAACTAACAAAGGTTGTTTCTCCATTTCTTCTGAAGAGAAGTTAGTTTTCTATTTCTTCTCTTTTGTTTTTTTTTTCAATAGGCATACTGGTGTTGAGGTTCAGTTTTCTGTTCCTTCGTGCATTCAACATCATTGATTTCAAAAATATATTCTTGAATCTCAATTTCATAATCCATTTCGATTGATTTAAATAATATAAATTTAAAAAATTTCCCAACCAAAAAATGTCGTGGACAGTCAAATTGAGAACGAAAAGAGTGGAGAATCGTACTAAGAAATCTAGTACAAATTTCCACTAACTCTGCTGGAACTTAAGCCTAGTACGAAGCGGATGCGAAACAAAATTTTTCTGTGGTCTCCAACACGACAGTGAAATGCTTACGGAAACTTTTGGGCACACAATTGATGAATGACGGGCAATCAATATTCTGTGCCAAAAAAGAGCTGAGATTTCTCCAAATAATCTATTACAATTATCAATTTCAAACAGCCTACTGCAAAACGAAAAGTAGAACGAATTTCTTCGTTTATGAATTTGTTGTGTCATTTTTGTATGGGATTTTTCGTGTCGCGCCGTACTGGGCTTTGATTTCTAATTTTTTTTTGCTTATATTATATGTATAAGCACGGATAGCTCGAACTTAAATATCTTCAAAGACACTATAAAAACAAGCATGTCCAAATACAAATCTCAAGTTCTAACTCGTATTTATTGTCACCTTTCGCATATATTGAGAAAACACAATACAAAAAAAAAATATAAAAAGTATTCTACCTAAACTTAAAAAAAACAAAATTATTTGAAGCAATTTATCTCTACCAGCACCCGAGAATTAACAGCCGTTCTAGGAAAACTACATCCTGGCATCAAAGTGATTTGTAGTTTCTAGATTTCATTTCTTTTGTTAGCAATGTAAGAGGCGCCATTGGCATTGTTAGGATCTAAATAGCGCTATAGAAGCCACCAAAAAACAACATAGTCTCAACTATACTCTAAACAACAATACACCAAAAACACAAGGGACCCTGTCTAGGCCGCCACTATTACCGTCATCATCATTGCCACCATAGACAAAAGCCACAGTATAAAACTACTAAGCAAGGGCAGCAGACAAAAAAGCTTCAGCACAGCTGCTGCTGTTCCATAGCTGCAGCTGCAGCTTGTGTGCTCCTACTGCTGGTCTGGTCTGGTAATGTTGCTGGATGTGCTACTCGAAGGAAAGACAAATTATGCAGACGTTCTGTTTTGTTGCTGCTCCTCTCTCTCTGAGTCTTCCCTCAGTCGAGTCCATAGTCCAATGTTCTGGCTGGTATATTAGATTCCTTTGACGTCTTCAAGCTCTGGGCTTATACTTATAGTATACTCGTATGCAACACTACGTCTCTGTGTCTGTTGCTCCCGCTCGTCCAAACTGGAGCTATTGTTGACTTAACACCACTATCATTGATAGGTATTTGTTCGCCTTGTGTCCTCCAAGAAGGCGACACAACACCAGACCATAGATTTCCAAGATGATCTTGACTAGATAATTTTTTTTTAAATTTAATCGGAACGCGAATCGACTCAGCAGCCTGCACTTCTCATCTTTGGTGATGGTTTAACGGCGGCCGGCGTCGCAATGTTTTCGCATGGAGGTGAGAAGAATACAAAGAGTATAAAAACTTAGTAAAATCTAGTTTAAGCGCAGCTATAAAATACAGTGGTGGATTTATTATTAAATAAGTAACCTACGTATACCATTTAACAGCTAAGGAATAGAATAACTGATAACAGCGGAAAGATTTTTAAGGAAGGTTTCCTTAATTTCTTAAAATGAAGGCGCCTGAATAGGAACAAGGCCAGCTTGTGGAGAAGAATGGCCATTCGTGTGTGCGTGTTTTTATATGACAGAGATGGAGGAGAACTATAATTGTCTGCCGAAACCAAACGACTAAAATGAGAGGAATTTTATAATATCAGAGGCAGATTCCAGAAAATAATTTGGAATATGATGGGATTCCATCCCCCGACTTCCGGTACAGCATAAATGTCGAACGCACTAATCGTTAAGCCACGAGTTACTACAGGAAAAGGGAATACAACTACATATTTAGAAAAAATAAAGTAGACAAAAATTCAAAATGTCTTATTTCATTTAAAATCTCCATGACATCATTCCTTCCAACCAAGTAAGCAAGCAGATACCTCGAAATTGATTGAATATCTCGCAAAACGGATTTTGGTAAATAAAGTGCGGGCCTGGAAAAAAAGTAGCAGTAACAGCAGCCAACAACGACAAGAAATATTAGACAAAAAGAACCAATCTTGTTGCTCTTCTCATGGCCTAAATGTGCTCTTGAGTTAACCCGTGTGCATGTGCATAGCTCTGGCGTAGGCGTATGGAGTGAAAATAAAAAAAAAATACTCTTGAGCATAAACAATGCCTGGCTCCAGCCAAGACAGACTTCAGATGATCCTGATGGTGATGGCTGAAAAGCATACAAAATATGCAAGATGATTTAATACACTGGTGCTTTGATTTATGCTGTGATTCTTGGCTGCGACGAAAAAAACTATTTGGGATGGAGAGATGGCTATATGGAGATGCGCGCCAGCCAGTTACTGCGATATGTAATATAGGGATAAAGATAGAAATAGGGAGAACCATGGACTTCGTTTTTCCCAGGGTATTGAGCTGGTTGGTTTCTGTTGCAACAACAACTTCGGATCTGTTATTGTATATCGAAAACTAAATTTGCAAAAAAGAAAAAAGTTTACCTATACGAGTACATATATGTAGATCGTAGACCACTCTTTTTTAAAATACTCTCTTAATATAAAAATAATAATTTTGCTAACGAATTCTTTTCAGTCACTTTCTTAAATTAATTGTTCTAACTGATAAGTGCACAAACTGCAGTTGGGGAAGGTAGAAGAATTGCTTAAATAAGGGTGAATATATAAAAACTTCGTTCTGCCATTCCTTTCTTGATATAGACTTCTATTTTTATTTATTATCATTATTATCCAAAGAGCTATGGAAAAATTTGAAAAAAGCTGGTGTCGCTTTGAATAGAGCACTCTCGAATTGTTCCTTAGGCCCACAATTAATGAAGTCATTATTTTCCCACCACCATCTACCCCACTACAACCTTTAAATGTCCAGGTAAATGAAATCTCATTTTCATTTAATTGCATTGCTTCTAGTGAAGTATTTAATGCTATCAAATCAATTCATTCGAATGCAGTTGGCTTTGATAATATTTCGCCGAAATTCATCAAGTTAATTATACCTACCTTTTGTTCTGAAGCCTATGTTACATATATTGAATACTTGTATTTACAGCAGTGAATTTCTTGCGCCATGGAAATATGCAATAGTTTTGCCTATTCCTAAAAAGAATAATCCTGCAGAACCATCCGATTACAGACCAATCAGAGTGCTGCCATTTTTTGGCAAAGTTTTTGAAAAATTGATGGCTGATCAAATCGTAACCTTTCTTCAAACCAACAATTACTTATCTTAATGGCAATCGGGTTTTCGAAGTAAACACAGTTGTGAATCAGCTGTTGTAAAAGTAACTTCAGATTTTCGAAGTGCTCTTGACAGTAGTCAGCTCGCCGTAATGGTTCTTTTGGATTTTTCAAAGGCATTTGATTGTATTAACCACTCACTTTTGATTTCAAAATTAAAAAAAAACAAATTTAATTTCACGAGGACAGCAATAACGCTTCTGAGAAATTTTTTAATCAATCGGATTCAAACAATTAGAACTGATCTAGGTCCATCTATTCCGCATATTGTAAACTGTGGGATTCTACAGGTTTCAGTTCTCGGACCACTGTTATTCTCACTATTTATTAATGATCTCCCTGACATTGTTCATAATTCCTACGTACACATGTATGCAGATGATGTTTTCATATACAATTTTCGTGAAGCGGGTTTGATTGAAGATTGTGTTGTTCGAATAAATGAAGATTTAATCAATATACAAAGATGGGCCTACTCGAATAAAATCAATTTAAACCCTTCAAAAACTGTAAGTATGTTGTGTTCCAGAGGTGAAGTCAATCAACTTGATTACCCTAACGTTGTTTAAAACGGGCAAGTCATTTATTATGTAAACAAAGTAAAGTACCTAGGCTTTCAGATCAATACTTAATTAAGCTGCTGTGATGCTATTTCTGACGCTATTAGAAAAATATATTTTTCACTTCGATATCTAAGGTCTTCATCACATTTTTTGGACTCTGATATGAAAAAACATCTTATCAAAAGCCTCGTATTACCGTTTTTTACTTTCAACTGCTCCGTTTATCCTGCCTTAGATTCCGAATGTAAGCGTAAACTTAACGTTGCTTTCAATGGCTGCTTGCGGTTCATATACAATGTTCCAAGATATGTCAGAGTTTCGCATATACAATCATCGATCTTAGAGCTGAGCTTGGAGAATTACCTTAAACTTAGAAATATTATCTATCTTCACAAAATAATCCACAATAAATGTCCCGAGTACCTAGGGGAAAGACTTCAGTTTGCTCAGTCACAAAGAGGCTTACGTTTGATTTTTCTAATAATAAGTAATATTGTATAGCTTGGTAACACTTATTTCAATAATATTAAAAGATTAAATCTTGAAGTATTTTTGTGAACATTGTAAATAATATTAAATAAGTTTAATAAATAAGTAAATAAAAATTAAATTTGTGTATTCTTTCAACTTCTTAAAAAACAAAAACAATTACCTTCAGCACCTAAATCCACAACAAAACAAATGCTTCACAAATCACAACTCATGTCACTTTGGCAGTGTGGTCTCAACTTGTCACAGCAAACAAAAAAACTAGTTCTGCTTTAAAGGCTCTCTCGCAAACCAACGCGAATGCTTTCGATCGAAACACGAAACTTTCACCTATCTTAATTCGTCGCATATTCGCGCGAATGTTTGAGAGAGCTTTTACGCAGGTTCAGGATGACACCATAGGTCTCAAAAAACACAAAATTTGCTCATCAGAGTGAGTTCAGGTTTTTCAAAAACACTTTAGAACAATATATCTACCAAAGATGCCTACCGTGTGAACTATCAATTTTTTAGTGTAATGCTGGATTCCTGGATTTACACGACTGACAAATTGGCAGTTTTCTGTCAGAAAAACCGAAAAGGAATGAATTTGTCCATGCTTCTGCCAGGTTTTTGATAGAAATACAGCTATTTTGGCATTCGTGTAAATCCAGCATAAGGTAGTTGCTTATTGTCAGCTTTTGGCAGCTCATTATCAGAACGTTGACTATAGTCAGATTTGGCAATAGTCTGTACTTAGCTTTACCTATTTATTTTTGTTCTTTGTTATGCAAGCATATTTTGTGACATAAGAAAAAGTAATGCGAACAATTTAAAAGAAATTGAGCATAAAAAAAAACAAAAAATTAACATTAATGCAACTCCGCTAATGTTAAACTATGCTAACTATCACATTAGCCGATGCCATCCCTGATTTTCAAATTCTTGGTGATGGAGGTTATCCTCTTGCACCATACTGGATTACGCCGTACACCCGTACAGAGACACTGAAAAAAATACTGTCAAGGCTACCTTTAATAAAAAGCATGCGCAAGGTTGAAATATAATTGAGTGGACTATAGAAGTTTTGAAAATACATAGGTTTCGATGCCTATTGCAATCAAGACAACTGCATTATACCGCTAAAAATCAACTCAAATATTAAACGCCTGCGCAGCTTTTTATAATGTTTGTATAAAGTATGGATTGGAAAACCCTGAAGCCTTTGGTGAAGAAAACGATAACGTTCTTTTAAACCGCGATGTGGAAACTGGTCCTGCAAAACCAACATTTGCTGAAGGCAGTCGAATAATAGGCCACGTTCAGGATTCACTAAGATAGCCTATCTAAGATACTCGAGTATCCATGTATGTTTCTGAACGACCAAAACCGGATAGGTTAAATTTGCTGCTCAAAATAGTCTGGTAGTCAGCTGTTCATGACATTTCTCATTGGATAGATGAGTATACCAGAATTTTTAGGATAGCTTGAGATTTCTTTTTTGGCAACAGCTGTTTTATCATCAGATGTGTTTTTACACGGGATTACAACAACACAAAGCTATCCAGATCGCTTTAGATACAAATCTGAACGCGGCCATAGACTCCATTGCAAGATATATACGAAAGAAATAAAAGTGGAATAAATAAAAAAAAACTCATTAAGCAAAACTATAACATAGATATTTTTTATTTCATTGTCTTTATTGATAAGGAATAAAAAAAGTAATCAAAGGTGTCTCAAAATATAAATAACTTACGAACAACAAAAAAAAACTTTAAAATAAATCATAACAAATTCATCGTATTTCAGCCTTCAATATTATTGATTAGGAATAAATTAAAACAAAATCAGATAAAAATAACTAAACAATTATTCAAAAAAGAAAACGTAAAATAAGTTAAATAAGTTAAATAATATATGCTTTTCAGAAACCTAATATTGATTTTCAGTAGTAAGATACAATTTGTTATCATATCTCTGTGCTGTGCAATGACTTAAAAATATTGTAAACTAGGTATGTAATTTTCTTTCAAACAATAAAATGTATCTACATATCTATATATCTATCTAAAAGTCTCAAAAATGTACTTGAATCCGTCTTCAACGTTAGGTGTGTTCCTTTGGGCTTCAGTATATACTGCCAAGTACTTCTGGCTTCAGTCAACTTCTACTCTTTGGTCGAAGTAGTTCAAAGTAGTTCATTATTCTTGTTACAGAATGTTTCCAAACAAGAAAGAGACATCATCAATCAAACGAAATTACGAAGTAGATTATTTTTGTTGACATTTTTTTATTAAAAATAAAATACAAAAACAAATAACCGAAATTAAATTTTGGCAAAATGAAGGCGTTCCAATCATCATCTACTGGGAAGTACTAAAAATTACTTTGGAAGGCCCAATGGAACACACCTATTGAGCTATGTGTTAAACATGTTTTGTTTGCTTTGCTCGATCTCCAGTAGTTGCTTTTTTAGTTTTATTTTTTTATATTTACTTAGTAAAGAAGCAAGTTTTCTTTTTTAATTTTAAACACTTCACTTTTTTTCTTTTTTTTTAATTGTAAATTTTCTTTGGATTATATTCCATATTTTTTAGACTTTTTTCAATGCCTGTGGATTATCATTTTATTGTAAAATATATCTTGGGCTGACGTCTGCTTTTCTAAAAGGACAAGCCTTTTTTCTCCATGTTGTCCCTGTTTGCCGATTTTGGGTGCCTTCCTTTCGGTGACTGCACTAAGACAGTATCTTCGGCTACTGCTTCTTCGTCTTCTGTCTCTTCAAAATTCGGTACTTCGAATCTTCGATACCAAATTCCACTCCCGGGCGGCGAGGCGTGTAACGGTACCAGCTGCATTCTGTGACGTCAAACATAACGCTGACATCATTCAGCATTCTAGTTTTTAAAATTACTTTCGTGAAAACAAAACAGTGCACAGCTCAGACGATTTAATGCTTACCCATTGCGTTCAAGCAAATATTTTGCTTGTTTAGGCCGAACCTTTAGGGATGCCCACTAAGTATTCAGAGATCTTGAAGTTTTCGAGTGAAGAAGGGAATTGATATTGATTGTTATTGGATTGTTGCTGCGATATTGGGCAGTGCTGTCAGCCGTATATTCTGTGGAGTCAGGGTGTAAAATTATACCATAGAAGAGAACCTTAGAAAAAAGTATCTGCAAAAGAACTTCCTTTCAGCAGGTATAAGAGTAGCTTCATATGTACACTCCAATTTTGTCCATAAATTTTTTTTTAAAATACAATTCATTGTTTGGTAACTCAGACGTAGAAACTTTTAAAGCAAATGACAACAAAAGTCGAAGTCCACATACCCATAAACAACTTATTCTTGTTCCTTTCAACAGGTCGGGATCGGGTTGTGGGTTTATGGTATAGGGTAGGTACGAACCTTTTTGCCAACAGTAGCCACAATGTTAACGTTAGCATCATGAAACGAACACAACACAACACCGGTCATAATATCACCGAATTCAAGATATCAAATGTCTCGCGCAGCCGCCAGCCGCGCCAAACTGGCGGACGGACCTTCCAAGTTCCAACCCCGTTTGGATGTTAAGATTATTTGCGATGTTGTTTTGGAGTCTTTGATTTATCGGTGTTCCTGGTAAACGTAGGTATAGCCTTTGCATTTTGTATTTAACACTCTCATATATTTATTTCTGGTCCCGTTTTTTTTTTGTTCTACTGCTAAGAATTGGCTTTATATGCCTTCTTGGCGCACTTTGTTCGCGTGGTAGCTTCCTTTTTGGCAAAAGGTCAGGGATACCTTTTAGAGTCATTCTGTATTTGAATCTCGACATTGTTTTTTTTGGTTATGTATGACCAGAAGCAAGGACATTATTCCCGTTTTTTGCATGGCATTGTAAATCTTATATACCAATCGAAATGAAGACATTGTGAAGACTGAAGAATCATAAATAAATATCTGCTCACCTCACTCATTTCGTGCTGAGTTAGTCAATACGGATTATTTATCATTTCGCACGGCTTCGAAATGTAAAAGCGATGACAGGTAACGCACATGATTTTTTTTCTGTTTTTATGGTCGTCGATCTGTCTGGGACTTTATTGCATGTCTTAACATCAGTAGCTGACCTGACCAGACAATTATTATAAATCAATCAATCAAACTTTAGATACGTATACGTTTGACGTCATCCGCAGTTTTGTCCAGACAACTATTTGTCATTCTTTGACTTGACTTTGGGGTATCCATCAACCCTTTGGCTGAGTAGATGAATTGCAGTGTGGGTATGAGTATCGGCTATATAGAATTGCGTTTTATTGGATTTGCCTCTCTGTATCACATGATTAATGATTTTAAACGTTGATAATTATGTAAAAATATATCAACAGGTGTATTAGTGTAGTCATAGTCATTTTAGACTTTTACTTCGGAGCCCAGTTATATAGCGAATTCACAGCTCTATGAGTTTGTATATTTTCAATTTCTGATATAATAATGGGTGTTTTTTGTACAACGCTTATATCTGTCAAACCACTTGTCAGATTGCAAGCTGTCAGTAAGCTTTTACCTTTGGAGGTGGCGAAGTACTTGTGAGTACATGAAAACTAAAATCTAGTACCTTTATCTACTCATGCTTTCATCGCAAATAGATGAGGTTTGTAGGAAAACTAATGTTGTGCGTTCCATTCAAAGTGGCTAGCAAAGTACTTGCAAGTAGTTCGCCATCTCCAAAGGAAAAGGGCTAGTGTCAGTTTTATTCAGTTATCTTCAACAAATACGCTTCAACAAATTGACCAAGTTTTAAAAATTTCGTTCCAAAATTATGGTTCCGTGCCCCCAACTTATAGGCTTGACAAAAGGATTATAAATAAAGCACTAAACAACAACAGTGGTTCGCGCTGTGTGGTGGAATATAATTTATAAACCGAATATTTTGAGATCAAAAATCATTGTGTGGAAACTTGTACAAGCAAACGCGAGAGCTCGACCTTCCTTCTCAAATTTTTGTGGAAAATTCGAACACCAATACCTACAATTGACGTAGCTGGTGCCAAGAAGATTGAAAGCTTTGATTCGTAGGATGTTAGCAGTTGGCCGGAAAGTAGATCAACTATCGCTTCCTATTCCGTGGCTTTCAGCAATTCGTCCAGAGGATTCCGTAACTGTTTCATGTGGGAAATTAATTTTCCGTAGTAATTTACTGCTCTTATAGGAAAGAACGTATAGTTCTGAAATGATGACAACGATATGAGCTGCACTGCTGAGTGTATGATTGTTGTAATAATACGACAACGGGCACGTAGCCAGGGGGGGGGGGGGGGGAGTCCTAGGGGGTAAAGCCCCTCCCGAAATGATTTGTGTCTAAACAAATTTAGTAAAAACTAAAAATTTTTAATATCAATTCAAATTTATAAAAATATGAAGACTATATCTAAGTATAGTTTATTTGATTTGGGATCAGTTAAGGACTTCAATTATTATCTTCGTTTATATTAAGAAGAAGAAGCCAAAATATTGCAAAATAAAAATAACCGAAATTATAAGATCACAGAATAATAAAAACCACAAATGAATAGAAATAATGACTATGGGTGACTGGAAAACCCAATGCAAAAGCAATAGCTGAAAATAGAGCTGTAAAAAGACCTATTATTCAGCCTATTTTATTTTATGCAAAACAAGAGGTGACGAAGATAGCTATATATCTTCTTCGGACAACAAAAAAGATGGAAAATTAAGGGCTCTCCTGCGTCTCAGAATTGAATCTGGGGACAACAATTTAAAGAATCACGTCATTACCAACTCTAAAAACAGAAGCCATTTGAGCTCAGCTATACAAAATGAAATCCTGGAGACATGTTCTGATATTGTCACAACCGAAATATACAAAATGCATGTGTCTGGCACTGAACAACTTTCCATATGCCTTCGATATGTCGACTGTTTATTGTTTAACAGACCCAAAGAATTGTATTTATTTAAAAACTAATAATAAATTGGAATATGTTATAGTTTAATATTTTTTGTTCAAAGAATTGATCGTATGACTTGGAATCAACCCCCCCCCCCAAACAAAATCCTGGCTACGGCCTGTACGACAGTTTTGCAAAATGACTTACAATTGCAATTTTTTTGATACAATTGATTTTAAAAAAAAAAGGAAGTATTTACAACACTCCTCATTTCAGTACATTTCTTCGAATATATTAAGCTTATAGCAAAATACATAATTACCTACAATCCTTTTGAATCTTGTACAATCACTATCATTCCCGCCTCATCCATCTATTGTATTATATACATATATGTATATTATATTATATATATATATATATACTATATTATATATATATATATATACTATATTATATATATATAATATATTATATTTCTTATTCTTATCTTATGTTTTAAAACTTATTAAGGACATTAATTTGGAAATGCAGTCGTAAAACGCAAGAATACATGTTTTATTGCCACGTCTGAGATATTTAATCAAACAACTCTGTCCAAATTTTATAAAAAGAATGTCGTTTATTTAACAGACATTTCATCTCTCAATCTTAAGTCAAATCAACTTCTTTTCAAAACATATATATTGTGGCACAGCCAAGACCGTAGCCAGACAATTTTTTCGGTGGGGATATCATTTTTCATTATCCAAAATTCAACTATATCATACACAATTTTGTTTTAAACATTTGGGCACGTAAGTTTATCCATATATATATGTATATATCATGCATTTCCGTTGATTAGGTACCTAAGCAGAAAAATTTACGACAAGGTATATAAAAGATAGTCGTACAGTTCGAATTTAAGTAATTAAATATTTTAATATTTTAAATATTTTATAGTATCACTACAAAAGTATTACATATTTTTTAAAAACTATATTTAATCTTCTAGCTTTCTTATTCCCGTCGTCCACTAGGCGCTCAACGCACAAATTTCAAATTCAACGTATTCAACTCTAATGTAAGGTGACTTCAATTCTATTCAACCAACGAATTGGATTTAGTTGTTGACCATTACTCAACGAATTGCTCAACAAGTGAACGGATAGTGTACGAGCCCGTGTTGCTCGAAATCGGAAGAAAATGATTAATGGAGACGAAGGTGGTGGACAATAAACGTAGGTATATGTACCGAACTGAAGTCAAAATTATGTCAGGTTTGAGGGTCCGTTTATGGTGGTGCGTTGAACGCTTTCCCCAACGAGTGATCCTTGGTTAAGTGTACCAAGGTATCAACTCGTCCATCAACTTATTGAGCAACCATATTGAAAACGCAGTTGATCAACTCGAAAAACTTTTTTTTTCTCAAAATCGAACAAGTTCATCAACTAGTGTACGAGGTTATACAACATTTGATGAAGTTGGTGCCCTGGGTGTACGAAGTTATTCAACACTGGAATAAGTTTAAAGATTTGATCAAAGTTCATTTCGTTCAACTTTCGTTTGTCAACGTGAACAACGTAAGTTGCTGCACTAGTGTAAGAGGTTGTAATTTTTTTTATCCAACGAAAGAGTTGAACAAAAAGTTGAACGAAGTTAATTGAAATTATCGCGCACGTAGTGGACGACCGGAATAAGCTGCATATACACTCACAGTGTCAATCATAATTTGTCGATGAACTGACATTCACGCCAATCCTGTTAGTCTTTCTTCACCGATAAAATTTCTTAAATAAGTTTTCAGACGTTTTATTGTCGAAAATGTTCTTTCCGGTGTGCATGTTGAAACCGGTAAGGTCGCCAGAATTTTTATAAGCTTGTGGGTGTTAGGAAACAGATCCTATTGTTGCACTCTTTGACCGCTGTGTGTCTAGTAGCACACGGTATAGAAAAAAATCAAAATATTAAGAGTTTTTGTGTCCGGTTTCTCGATTTGTACCGTGTGCATGGTGGAATGCCACACTAGTATGATGACAACTGTGTGAAGTGTGAACACTTGTATAATGTGAATGGGCCGCTTTGGATATACAGTATGCAGTTGAAGCAAAAGGGGTTAGGTCGTTTGCGGTTGTACTTAAAAGTTGTCAGGGTAGGTACGGTAGGTTATGTTCATTAAAAATTATGAAGAAAAATAGATTATACTTTTTTTTACTAAAATCAGAAAATTTTGAACATTATTAATAACTACAGCAGAAATTTGAGTAAAATATCATACCCATTGAAGCGAAAAATTGTGATTTAGAAATGCATTTCGGGGGGGTGGGGGAGGGTCAAACCCCTGTGATCCCCCCCTGGCTACGGCCTTGGGCACAGCAAGTCAAATTTGTTGTACTTCGCATAACATAAATGAAAAAGATTTTTTTTAATTTAAATTAAATGCAAACAATTTTTATATTGGTTTTTGTGAAGACCTCAATAAAAGGATAGACTTTGACGATGAATGTCAAAATTTTCCCCAAATGCAATTTTATCGGGTGAAACAAATTCTATTACAAACCTGATACTAAATTTTTTTTCCTGATGAAGAAAAGTTGAAAATTGATACCATCAACAATGAGTTTCTGGCATTAGCCGATTTTTATGAAATCAAAAAATTCAAAAATAAATCTATATCTGCATTTTGGACTGAGATTTGTTTTTTTTTTAAATGAAAATAAAGAGTTTACCTGTGTTTAGGAATATATATCGAATAGCTCAAGGTTTGCTTTCTATACCGCACTGTGTGGAAAAAATTTTCTCTTATCAAAACATCATTTTAACAAAGTGCCGCAACCGCCTACAAATTGAAACATGTTCCTCTTTAATTCAAACTGAGAACTTATTAAGAAATACATCTTGTCATAGTTTTGTAATAAATAAGCAATGAACTCACTAAACAAAAGTTAAATAACAATGACTTTATGGAAGATGAACTTTTGGAATAACTACAAATATTTAATGCAATATTTATATGTTATAATAAAAATAAAAAATAAAATAATCTGATTTTTACTTTGTGATTTTTAATAATAGTTTACCGAAAATAAAAAAATAATTAACAACAAAATTTACTTTTAAATTATTTACTACACAAAAAAGTACAATTGATCCCATTTTGGTACAATTTCTTTGAGTTTTCAGTACAATCAAAAAAAGTCATTTTTCACCCCTGCAATACGTGCATTTTCAAGTCTCTTCAATTTGGTTTCTAGTTTGTAATGCAATTCCAAATGGAACATCTCCATATATGCGGCTTAAGCGTGAAACAGATTAAGCCAGCAACAGCACCAGCGCCGTCAACAGCAATACATTGCCACCAGCACCAGCTACCAGAAATGCATGGAGTTTATAATTTTGTGTAGTGTGGTGCCTCTGAATATCGCAGTATTAATGTTGTCAGCAATGGACCAGCAACAGCTAAGTTAGAACTTTGGCCAAACGGTGCTGTGGACGTTGCTGGTGCTGTTCTAATCTGTGTTGAACGATTGAAATACATTAGGTTTGTTCAGTGACAAAATAGTTAGATTAGAACAGAAGAGATTAGAAGAGAACAGAGCAGCACGTCAGAACAGGAAATCTGTTCTAAGTTGTTCTACCTAAAAGCTAGTACAGAAAATCCTGTTCGAAACTGTTCCAAAGTGTTCTAGACAGCCTCATTGAACAGCAAACCAGAACAGTTTAGAACAGAAAATTCCGCATTGAACAGCAAAAAGTTGTACTTTTCTGTTCGAAACTGTTCTAAACTGTTCCGAACAGCCTCGCTGAACAAACCTATTGGTTCTAAGATAATGGCGGCCGCTGTTGCTGGTGACGTTGCTGGTGCTGGTTCAATCTGTATCGCGCATAAAACTTTGGACGTCTCATTTTAATCCAATTTGTCTCCGAGATGTTTGTGATGTCTGTGGTGCGTTCTTTTTCTAACTAAAGTTAACTATGGTTGTTGTGTCAGAAATTATAGTTGGAATGTCATAGTTAAAAAAGTTACTTTGGGTAACTTTTCATTTAGGAGCGATCAAAGTTATAAATATGGTTGATCTGTCAAACGAAATGTGTTGAAAAAAAATCGAAATACATTTGGAATGAATAAAAGAGATAAAATCGTGTTTGCATTAAATTTATTGCCAAAAATTATTACTTGCACTTCAAAAATGGAAACAATTTGTTAATTAAATTTATGTACATATACTTAATTTTTGGACAAAATCGAATCAATAATGTGTACATTGTTGGTTCATTCATTATGTTTATGGGCACAATGCACAAATTTTGTAATAAAAAATTGACCAAATCGAAATAATAAAATTTCGACAAAAAAAGGAAAATTAGTCAGATAATAACAGAAAACAATTCCCAAAATCGAAATCGTCAAAAAAAATGAGTTAAATTGAAAACACATTTACAAAAATGAATGCAATTTCAGATCAAAAGAACGAAAAGTAAACAAAAGATAACCACAAAATGAAAACATTGCAGTTTCAGTGGTTCGTTCTTTTTCTCTAAAAAGTTAACTATTGTTAACTATTAGCCGTGTTTTTTTTGCAAGTCCATATGGATTTGTCGAAAAAAACGACATCGGGACTAATAGTTTTACACGTAAATACAACAACAACTTAAATCCATATAGACTTAGCTAAGTCCAGATAATTATCGGGACTTACGTACTGTAAGTAAGAAGTTCCTAAGTCCCGATGTCGTTTTTTTCGACAAATCCATATGGACTTGCAAAAAAACACGCCTATTGTTAACTTTGGTCGTTCCTAAATTCTCAAATTGTAACATTGTGTAACATTCTGACGTCTTCAAATCGTTCCTAAATTCAATGTTGAGCCGTCAGAATGTTACACTTTGTAACAATTTCCAACTCATCTCGATGATATGAATTGAAATGTTAATCTGTCAAAAGCAGCTGAATTTGTAAATGTTTTCATTTTGTGGTTATCTTTTGTTTACTTTTCGTTCTTTTGAGTTGAAGCTATTTTAATTTTTGGATTTCCTTTTTCAATTTAATAGATTTTTACTGTCGAATTTGATTTTTGGTTCTGTTATTTTACGATTAATATTTTTTGTTTGATATTTTCTTTCGTTTATATTTCGGTAGAAATTTAACAAGTGAGTTTGTGCCCATTTTGAATCAAAAAAAAATCTTATATTTCGCTGGAAGATTCGCTTTTTTTGCAAAAATAAAGTTTATATAATATATAATTAACAAACTGTAAACATTTTTTGAGTATTTCTTGAAATAAATTTGATGCAATCTAATGATTTCTTTGATTTAATATAATGCTGCAACTGGGGCTAGAGTCATGGTAAAAAGTACGCATGGTGTGATATTCGACGTTGAATTTTTCGTTCGTTCTGATAAAGATAAATGTGGAGTGAATTACGTCACTCGGTGACAATATGCGTAATAGATATCATACCATGTATAGTATATACCTTGCAAGGTACATATATTAAAGGTAATATCATTAGCGTTTAAATTTTTGTTCAGTTCTGCGCATCTGTGAAAATGGCGGATCCAGTGTCTCTTTACTTGTCAAAATGCTTATATTTGTTGTTGTGTCTAGTAATGCCGTGTGCAGTTTTCGTAGACACTCGAGACGCCATGTTTAATTTCGGACTGACAACCTGCGCAATTTATTACCTTAGATTTGTGTACTGTGTATACCTTGGACTTGAGCGGGGGCTGAAACTGCTGGCAAAGTTTCGTACGTGCTATTTTTGACGTGTCCACAAGATAGTTGTTTCGAAGTTTTTGTCTTTCGGGCTGTGAAATTATTTTGTGCCTTCAGTATAGACTGGGGCTGGGGACTATATCCCATTGTTAGGCATTCTAAGTATTTGATAGGGATGACGGTTATTGCATAATAACCGGTTTTCTGTTTTTCCGTGTTTTTACTTTCGGATTAAACCGATCGTTTTAACCGGGGGAAAAAAACCCGGTTTTAAAATTAACGATTTTCGGTGTTTTTAAAGAAAATAAATTTATGATTAATTATTTCAAAAAATATATTTAAAAAAAATCTTAATACGTTCAAAGTTACAGTATTTCTTCTTCATATAAAACAAACGACCGTCTTTCTTTATCTCTAAAATAAAACTCCACTTTGTCGCTTCATTACATCGCGAATGCCAGCAGTGGATAATGGTCGAAACGTTTAAAAACCCAGCACAAATCAATTAATTGTCTTTTTGCACTTCGGTTGACCCAAAACAATATCCGTAAGATGACATAGATTGGGAAATCGAAGTGAAAGAAAATTGGAATGCATTTAGTGCAAAGCACGAAGATTTCCTCTCGTAGGTACCTATGTATGTATAAATTGAAGTACAACAATAGTTTTTACAACAATGTCGTCTAAAACCCGGTTTCGACTTGGGCCGGGTACTCTATACCATCGTATTAATTTGTGCGTTTAGTTTCGACTAGGGCCGGTTAATCTATCCCATTCTACTTATTTGTGTCTATAGTTTCGGCTAGGGCCGGGGTACTCCATCCCAATTATATGAAATACCTACCATGTTAGATTATTTTAAGTTAAATTAGATTATAAGATTCGAAAATCAAATAAAATTGATTTCTTGCTTCCTTCGGTCTGACGATGGATCCGTTGAACTATACCTCTACTATATATATAAAAACTTTCATCTCCAGAGAAATGTCCAATCTTTCTTGTGTGTGTGCAAATCCGTGTAAATCATGCTAAAATAACTAGATTCGTTTTGACAGACAAAATTGGATTTTGTGTATAAAAAACGATTTTTTTCTAAAAAGAGTCTTTGGTTGGAAGATATTCGACTTATGTCGTAAAACCTAAAATGGAGACAAACTTCTATCTTAAATCATACATAAGACTGACAACTCATCTAAAAGTACCATTCTATTTATGCCACATGAGTCCTCGTGGGTTTAAATAATCTCGAGGTTATTACAATTTTCTAACAATTCATTTATCGTCAATTCTATTAGGGCATATAATGTATGTAATATATTATGATATACGAAAAACCGAAATGTTTACTATGCTCACTAATCTGGGAAATTAATCTTTTATGTGAAAAAATACTTCGACTTTATATTTTTGACGGGGATCAATGTTTGGTTCATCATCGCACTCGTAACCAAGCTGCCTCGTTTTGGGGCGAACACGATGTTTACGCAAATTTTCAAATGGGGTTTTCCATTGGTAAAATAAATCAATTTATTTTTGATTTGGATCTGTCAAAAAGCCGATTTTGACCATTTTTGCGTTCCATTTGGGCAAAGTAAATTGATTTATTTTTGATTTGAAATCAATTTTGCAGATCTAAATTTTTCGGCAGATTTTCCCCTCCCTGTACTAACACCAACATAATTTACAGCTGACAGTTGGCAAATGTGTTGTTTGATTGGATTAATGTATGTATTTCAGGAATGAAATTTGTGTTGAAAATATGTGAGAAATATTCGATTATAAATGGAAAAGTTTAAAATGAATCGGTAACTTCATCAAGCTCATCTTTCTCTTCTAAAAGGGACTAAGTTTGTATTGAAATATTGACAGAGAAACTTAAACAAATACAATGACAAAAATAGATCAATTTGAAATCGTGTTCCATTCGCCACGAAAAAAATCAATTTTTAAATTGAAATCTGAATTTGCCAATGGAAAACCCCAAAAGTCTAATACTTCACTGTCGATTTCAGGAGCTAAGCTTTTGGCGTCTTGATTAGATTATTATTTCCAGTAGGTATGTAGGTATTTTAGAAATTTTGCCGCCCCGGCCAAATGTCTGTGAGTGCAAATCGGTGTGAAATCTTGCTAAAAATGCAAGATTTGCTTTAAAAGAAAAGAATCGATTTTGTTTAGAAAAAAATCGGAACAAAATCGATTCTTTTGTTGAAAGGAATTGGATAGATATTAATCTTGGTAAAAGTGAAAGATTTCATTTGTCTGGAGAAATACATTTTTTTTTCTTAGCAAATCTATTTTTTCTAAACAGAATCGATTTTTTGATTGGAAGGAATTCGAAATTAATCATATCATACTTGCAAGGTTCAATAACTATTCCTAAATTTTGTATAAAGATACATATTTGATATGTACTTACAATACAATTGGTATGTTTTCAAGTTGTCTGTTATAGATTTAAAAAAATATTTTTCACCTATCGAATGAAAGGAGGAGCACCTTACTTCATGTTTTAACTACAAAACCTATGGGTCGTAAGGAAGGATTTGTTAGCTCGTGTTGAAGAGACCAAAAGTTTTACAAGAGTTGTACATATACATACAGTAGTGAGTGGCATCTCAATAGGAGAAGATTGGCTCTCTCTGGTCCTAAAGTTATTTAGTTTCAATGCCGAATATTAAAAGCCATTTTCTTCACTATAAGTTGAACTCAACTTGAGGATTTTTATCCTCAACTTGTGTGTGCAGGTATGATATAGTTACATATGTATAAAATAAAAATAAATATAAGCTTTGCCCCTGACTTTCGGTTCTAATCATTTCTCAGGGTTCCACGCACGATCAACGTATTTTCAATCCGTCAAAATTGAAAAAAAAACTTATTCGTAATAAATTAGTATTTAATATTTAAATTTTATACAAACAAAATAAAACGGATAAATTTAAAAATAAACTTTTTTTGCGGCTGCTGTTGGGACGGTAGATTGTATTGGGTCTTTCAACGGTGGGGCGATATTGAATTGTTTAGTAATATCCTCCCACGCCTTTGCCTTATCGCGCTTCTTTGCGCCGTCAGTTTTTTTATTTTCTACTAAATATATGGCTATATTGCAAAGCATTTGCAACTAGCCAGTGTTCCTCCTCTGCGGAATATACCACTTTTGGCAACTTAATTTTTTCGGCCATCATTTATTTATTTATTTTCCAATGCACAAGAACAACTGGAACTTTAATTTTGAAATAACCGCACAGAATTAATTCAAATCTAAAGTTGAAACTGTCAAAAATCTTCCAGGGAAATTTTTAAAAACGCAGGTATTTTTTTTTTTAAACTTCAACTTTCGAGTTGAAATTTAAAATAGTGAAGAAAAACAAATTTCAACTTCTCACTCAACTCTCAAGTTTGTGTCAACTCTACAACAACTTGAGTCTTGAGAGTTTGCGGCAAGTTGATAAATAGTGAAGAAAATGGCTCTAAAATGATTACAAAAAGCGCGACGCGCACGTACCAGCTCCACCGCAAACGCGCGGTGCGCTCCCGCCCAGTGACTCATGGCGACTAACAATTCAATTCCACAAATGCTGCGCTTTGAATTATACCCCTCCTGCTCACCTCAACCCGCTATTATTTCGATAATCTCAATTTAAAGTTGAAAAATTCCCGCTGGACTCCCTGTATTATGATTTGTACAGAGGGAAATTTACTATTTCTCGAACATGTTTAGAAGTATTTTATATCAATTTTACATAATACATACATATATACGAACTTCAGGTCTAGTTTCTTTTCCCGACTTATTTTCATTATTTTAATTTTCATAATCAGCACTGCATTCTCATTTTAAGCAATCAAAATGCCTCAAAATGTGAAAAATCGCCCAATCAGAGCACACAGTAGAACCAGAATATCCTTACATCGCAACAGTAAGCAGCCGCGGAAAAACAAACAAGTCAATCTTAATATGGGAACAAAACACTGGAAAATTGTGTTGGTCGCTGTGTGCTCTATGGATGTGGGTCCAAAGGAGATACTTAATTCGAATTCAATCCAAGCAGCAATCATTATGATGAAGCTAATAAATCTTGCAATCGGTGAAAGAAAGAAGAGAGAATTTGAGTTTTTTTGTGTCGACAGTGCGTAAAGTGATGTTCGTATGTACATCGTCATATTTATGGCTCAAGGGAAGGACACAAAGACAGAGGTTGTTTGAGGATGAATGTAGCTCCAGTTAAGAGGGCATCAGTTCAGCTTGTTATGTGCCTCCGCTCCATCTAAATTGCATAATAACTCATACTGCACCAATAAATTTTAGTTAAATAACAGCGCTTTATCAGTCAGACCCCAGATGGCAGGATGAAGACAGCGCTTATACAACTTTGTATAATACAGATTGGGAAACTGCAAAGATGAGAATATTAGTCCAACAAAATTCAGATATCCAGGTTGAAAAGATATAACAAATGGTGTATGTGGGATATTAAATTATTTGCAGGCAATATCAGTGATTGGAATAAAATAGGTAGAACAATTATTCCATGTAAACGATTATAGTGCCTGAAACAATTTGAAAGCGAATGTGCAGCGGAGAGAAAAAAATCGGTTTTATTATGAATCATAGCCATAATATACAATTATACTAGTTAGAGTTCGAACCAATCCAATTTCTTATGGAAGTTACTCTAGTTTGTGAATTGATACTCCAATTTGGCATTTAAGCAAAAATTTAATCCAAACCCAGTGAATTACAATTTTTTATTGTACCAAATACCAACAACAAATATTGCATAGGTAGTTTTTAATATTTACAATTTTTTCTCAAAAACTAGAGACAATTTACCCCTCCATCCTATTTGACTATATGTTTGTTTTCTTGGTTTAAGTTCTATATGCATTTTAGTTCAATATTTGTCTAGTTGATCCTTAATTTATGAATTTTCAATAGTATTTCTGTAGTATCGAAACATAAATCAGCAAAAACTATGCATTCAATTTCATTGAAAAGTTATCTAAATCTTTTTTCATTACTTTTATGCATAAGTTAAATTTAGTTACAATTAATTGCTTTCTTTTAAATTAAAAATAATTCGTAATGTATGTTGTTCTATGGGAGGTACTATTATCATAAATAACGGTTTTTGAAAAAAAAAAATTACTAAAAGAAACTTTTGTAGGGTAATTGTTAAACAATATAACCTGCATTGGGATACCCTTATCATGTAGCCTCGGCAACTCGAAATGTGGTTTAGGAGGGTGCGTTAATTTCAAACTTACCTGGCCATAACAATAGATTGTTACCTTGTGATTGTTAAATATTCTAAAATAATATACTAAAAAACAATTATTTTGTACGACTTTTAATTATTGTTCTAAATAAACATTTATCTATCACATTCAATTTTATTAGACATTTCCTCCAAATATGTTTGCTGGCTACAGTTAAGCAGAAGTTTGTTGAATTTTTCGACAACAACGTCAATATTGGGAATCATCAAAATTTTAAGGATTTCGTATTTAATCTTAACAGCTAGCATCTCATCTCTTCGTTCGCGGCGTTTCACCATCTCTTCGAGTTTGAACAAATGTTCATCGACCACACCCGGAAAGAGTTCTTTCATTGCATTGGCCAAATAATACAAATACTCTCGATTAGGGCCACTCGGTCCAGCGGTTGTGTAAATTTGATTGGCAATTGGTTGTAAATCATCATCATTACCCCCAGCAAAGCTGTCATTTTCATTTGTGGCAATGTACATTATAATATCATTGATATTACCCGTACCAAACTCGACAAACTTCAGTGTTTTCCTCTGGTAGCCGTTCTTCTCTCGATAGTCCAGATGTGCTAGGACTTCTTCCTTTTGTTCCTTAGCTATTCTGTATGCAATACCATAAACTCTAGCTTCACTGTCATCTGAAGGTACAAGTGTGACAACTCTTCCTGGCCTGTCATGTGTCCCTCTATGGTCAATACTGTGCTGGAAAAATCTTCTCTGATAGCCTTCGATGTAACCTTGTTTTTTGTCAATGAAAGGAAAGTCAGCCTTCCAAACTAATGAGCCGTAGCCAAAAATCCAGAGATCATCATCTGTATGGGGAATGTGCGAAGCCTCTGTGATTCCACCAAGACGTCTATTGCAGAAAACTTTCTCATCGTAATGTGTAAAGAACGATGCAAAGAACACTGAAAACAGCTCTTGGACGAGCGTCTCTAATGAAGCTTCGTTTGGTTTTGTTGAACATTTATTTTGGAGAAGAATATCACGAATTTTGATTAAATTATCACAGGATGGCAGAACTAATCCATTACTTTTACTATTGGGCATGGTAAATTAGTTTTTATAAAATTTCTAAATTTTTCTAAATATTTTGTCAAAATAAAATTTGTTGACATAACCAAAGTTAAACGCCTTAAAATAGTCTACAGTTTTTGTAACATAAATTAATTGTGGAACGTATAAGTGCGCGTTCAAAGATCAAACTAAAATAAAAATATTATGAGCACTCACTTTTCACTTTTTGTAAAAAGTCTTCAATGCAGTTAACCCAAAGGCCCAGCGAGTACTCGCTTGCAATACACTCAAATTTGTTTACTAATACACATGAACTTTGGCAACATACTCGCTAGCTAGTCGTTCGTCAATTGGCTTGCCTTTTTCGAAGCAAGTTGAGAAGCGAGTAGACACTATCTCACTTGACAGCAAGTACTCAGGATCTTGAGGAATGCGAACAGGTGACTCATTTTCAATTGATCAAAGTAACTTCCATTAAAATCACAGTGTTTAAAAACACAATTGCAACCGAAAAGAAACCAAAAGAAAAACAAATGTTCAAAATCGCAATCATAGGAAAACTCGGCTGTCTTTCGAGTTTGCCTGTATCTATTTACCGACATATTTTTATATGTGAACCCTAGGTGAAAATTAAATACAGATCATATGATTTTGTGAAAGTTTGGGACAGATTTATTGATTAAAATAATAGTTCAAAATGTATTTTTATATCAAATTATTCACGCAAAAAACAATCAATGACCCTGTTTAGATTGTGACTGCTCCCTACGTAGTGAAAAGTCAAAATCTAAGCAGGGTCAATGATAGGTATAACTCAATAGCCCTTAACAGATGATGATTTTTAAAAATCCAAAGGTTAACTACATTCATTACTTTTTGCAAAAGTGGCAAAAAGCAGAAAATTGAAAAACAATTACATGCCATACAGATGTCTGTATGCGAAAAATTGAGTTTGATCTGTCAAATCAATCTGAAACGACAGATCAAACACAATTTTCTTTGCTTTTTCGCACACAGGTATCTTTAGCGATTGTTTTTGTTTTTTTTTTACTTTTCTACTTTTTGCAAAATGCTTGAATTTACTTGCCTTTTAAGTGTTTCAAATTTTCTCTTATTAATGTACTCTGTATTCACAAAACTCCATTTATGAACGCGCTTTAAAGATGGAATCCACATCCCCAAAAATTAATGTCACTTTGCTGTCATCGTCGTTTTCAAAATGTCCATTTTTCCTAAATAAAAAAGTTGTTTCTTGTGTGAGTTCTGCGAATAAAAAACCTATTTACGGTGAATTTAAATAAATTCTTAGCAAAGTTTTACGTAAATTCAATTAAAAAAACATCTTTAATCAATAAATTATAGAAAGTTGTGATAATTTCGCTGAAATGGTCGGTTTTTAACTATTTTCTTTCAAGTGATTATCTTTAAAAGGGTAAGTTCAGTACCTGTCTCGATGAAAAAATTAAACCTTTATCTTTTTGTTTAGATATGAACAACACCATTTAAATAAAAATTAAATTCAAATCGATTATATTTAAAATACAAACAATATTATGCTATTCAAAACTAAAAACTATTCCATTATGTACAGAAAAACGCTTAAAGTGGGTCAGCCAATAAAGCTTGTTTTCCGATAAAATAATCAGCACCTAAACGTACAATGTGCCAAGTTAACAATGATTATTTATTTTTATTCTAACTTTATAATGATAACAATTCTTTTATTTGTGTTATTAATAAATTAAATTATTCCGGAAGCTGAAATATGAGAAGAAAAGTCACTGAATTATTACACCGAACACCAACACAACTCTAGCGATTAGTTTATTTTTTCTTGTTGTAATATCGAGTTTTGTCCTCTTCTACATTCGTGCTCAAATAAATTAGTGGTTTGAGTTTTGTCTGATTGCCAAATAATTGTCCTTTAGCATGCATTCGTTAGGAACTTCATGTACGAATATTTATAGTAGGTACCTGAATTAATTGCAGACTCTTGTTTTGATAAACGGATGACATCACAACAGGAAGGCGATGTTATTGTTTACTTTTTATCAGAGAGGAAGGTAACTTCATTAAAGGTTGAACTATAATATTCAAAAGCTCAATTGAAGTAATCTCATAAAATTGGAGAAGCTATGTTTACATACATTTTTGTTTTAAAATTGATGTCAAATAAAGATTAGCATAAGATGCGACTAAAAGCAAGGGCATATTGGTTGGGTCAAGACAATACAAACATCGATCGCTGGAGTTGTTTGTAGCCCCGTTAGGGCAAGGGGTCTAATCTTCTTACAAAATGACCTTGAACGAAAAAAAAAATATTTCAAAACAATGACACTTTCAATATTAAGCTATGGTTTTTTTAAAGCCAAAAATCGTATATATTATTTTCAATGAATAGTTTTCATAATTATTTTCTTTTCAGACTCAAAGTTAAAGTAAACATTTAAGATTGGTATGCTTATTTCTTTAAAAAAATATTTTATTAGAAGGATTAAATAAGCCTTAATGTTCATTCATGAACCTCAAAATAAAATGACCTACAAAAATAAACATTTTTCTAGGGAGAAAAGTAGTTTCCGAAATGTTTAATGTTTTCAACAACTGTTATTAGCTTTCGACTTAAAATAGAGAAAAGCTGTATTTATATACTAAAGTCAAACAAGAACTCAATTATATGCTAAGTTTAACTTAATTTACTTAAGACCAAACTAGACTTAATTCTGTAAAATTAATTCAGTTAATTCTCCCATTAAAACTCACATTAAAGGTTCACTAACAGATCCCTCAGACGGACAAATATTCCTAGCCAAGATTTGGTGTTCCAGATTCCGTACATTTTACTTTCCTTTCATTAGAAATTATTTAATTTTAAGTATTCCGTACGGAACATTATTCTGGGGCTGTGCAGTTTGGTTGTCGAATTGCTTAAGAAAATCGATTTGCATCGTAATCGGAAAATTATTACAAATTCCAAAAAAAAACTATCACAGAATTCATCGTAGTGGAAAATTTCGAATATTCAGAACGGATTTGGTGATTGTTTTTTCGGGTTTCGTAAAAGTTTCCGATTACGATGGTATTCGTGATAAGGCTGATTATTATTTGTATTTATGTTTTAATTTATGTATGTATATGTAAATGCATATTTCACTGTTGTTTTCAATATTTTTTCAAAATTTTGATTTTAAATTTTTTTCCAAAAACTTCTTGCTTAAAGAAATAAAAGAATAGATTTCAGGAGAGTTGCCATTGTTTTTTTAATATTATTTTGCTTACTTAAGCACGGGGTTTATTCATGGACGAGACTAGAGAAATGCCAATTGATAACAGTTATAACAGTTTATCGCTATAAAAAGTGGACGGGCTTTAAAGAGCTTTGCGCGACTTGAACAAAAATTGGGTGTCCGAACTATGCCCACCGGCGGAGAGTCCTGGCCCCGCGAAGCCGCATAAACAGTACTTTTATATAGAAGTGACTCTTGCCATGCCAATTATAACATTTTTATTTAATAAAGTACTGTTTATGCGGGGCGCAGGACCAGGGCCTTCCGCCGATGGGCATAGTTCAGGCACCCAGAGTTTTTTTTTTCAAGTCGTGCGAAGCGCGTTAATTTACGCCCACTTTTATGGCAAAAAACAGTTATAACTGTTAAAAATTGGCATGTCTCTAGTCTAGTCCCTTTTATTTACCAAAACTGTTATAATTGGCATGTCTAGAGTCACTTCCTTTATTCATACCGTATATGCGAAGTAGATGTAATTTTGAAATTATCTCGAAAACGGGTCTAACGATTTTGATTAATCATCCTGTAATGTCCAAGTGGTTGTAACAAAACTGCATTTCAAGTTTTTTGTCAAAAAATTAGTATATTGTGATTTTGTTGATATAAAAAACGGCTACTGTAAACAACAAATTTTCGTTCAATAAATACTTTGCAGATCCTCTCATTGGATAGTCCCCGAAAAAAACATCTTATGAGAACTTATAAATCTAAAAATTGTTTCAACTCCGAAAATAAATGCTGTGGTCATGTGATGGTTATGTTACGCTTAACCTATGGCAGTCTGAGAACTTTGATGCTTTCGTTCTACCTTATGTCAACTGTACTCCGTCTTCGTCTTTTCAAATTGTTTTTATCCAAAGAAAATTTCTGAATCCCAATTTGATAGTATAGGTACTTGCTTACGAAGTCTTCAGGTGGCGTTTAATGATTGCACGAATTTTGTATTTGGATTGAGAAGATATGAACATGTTTATTTCAAGTTACACAAACGAAATGCTTGGCTGCTATATGGATACGTATCTCAAGATGTGTGATAAGGTCGTCGTCGTTAAACTTTGACAATTTCAATAACCCACATATGTACATACGAGCTTTTTTGTCCATACAAGATCTAAACAAAATATACATATTTTTTAACCGTTGCACCATTATAAGCCTATTAGTTCTTTCGATGAGTTTCTTCGCAATATACAAATTGTTCATTCAGTCAACTTATTTGAAAAAAAAACTTTTATTTAGGTTCTTAGATAATTGATTATCGTCATGGTTTCTATTTTTACTTTTTAAGTTTAAAATTTTAAAACAAACAAATGTATTGGTCTTCTTTAAATGTATGCACATATATGTATTTGGGTATATTGAAATAGATGTCTTAAAAAATAATTGAATGTTCCAAACATACCAATACTGGAAAACATTTCAAAACAAAATCTTATTATAATTTATAATCAGTAAACAGGGAGGTTTCATTCAACATTTCTAGAGGGAAACATAACCATTTAAGCTAAAAAACATCATATCTGTAAATTAAAAAAAAACACCATCTGATGGCACGGACTCGCTTTTATGGTTCATGGCTATACAATAGGTTGTATTAATAAAATCTCGCATCGTTCGATCTAAACTGAGAAAATACTAAAAATCATCAGAATTTAAAGAGTGGGCCCTCTTAATCATTAACTTGTAGCTTAAGCCGTCCGTAGAATTTCATGAAATATTGAAAAACTTTATGACAGCAAAAATTTCGTCCTATCCTTCTATTCTTTCCTACTAGTGCAGTGCAATCCTTCTATTCTTTCCTACTAGGGCAGTGCAATACAGGCTGTACTTTAAAAAGAAACAGGCTTAGGTGCCAGTTATAGCTTCCATTGAACTACCTTACCAATGATCATTGTAAAATTAAACTTAATTTTATGGTGAAGTTTGGGATCGAATTGAATCACTAAAGTAATAATTCAATCCATCAGCTTTATTTTTGCATCAAAATAATTATTGATTTTACTTTATAAACGTCTCAAATTTAGTCATTAAAGTTTTCAATTATGGGTTTCAATGAAATCTATAACTGGGGCCTTATAATCAATTGTTGTAATTAAATAAATAGTTAAGGTACTTTCGTTACAAAAGACAAATACACTTTATTATCACTTAAGCCCCAAGCACACTACTCTCGTGTGGTGTGTTGGAGAGTAGTGTGTCGCTATCGCTTTAATGTATTTCATTTGCGTAGAGCCTTATTTGTATCGTGTGATGTGTTGTGTCGAAATCTATGAAATACATGGGAACGACAGCAAAACACTTTTCCACAACACACCACACGAGAGTAGTGTGGTTCGGGCTTTAATAAAACATCGAAAATCCAAAAACATCAATAAAATAAATAGCAAATGCCTTAAGTGTACAATTAATGAGTCAATTTTTCTAGAAATTCGTCAAACATTACAAACTAAGTCTACTTTTTCAAGGTCATGGCTCAGAAGCAAAACATCTCTCAAACAATTTTAATGTCATATATGTAAATGTGATGGAAATTGATTAAGTAATCCTCTAATATAAAATCAAAAAAAAAATCAAGACATTTTCGTATTTTTGGCCTTTTTGTAAATATCTTTTTAAAAGTTTTCCACATTCCAGTTATGCCAAAAAAAATCAACAATATCATGACAGTGCTATTTTGTTTCATCATCGTTTGAACAGTTTTTGATAAGATGAAATAATAATCATTATTTTCTTACAGTTAGCATTTTCAATAAATTCCCATTTTGAAAATCAATTTTAAATCCTCTGGAAATAAATGTACGATGAGTACCTACCTATAGGTACATACATAGTATTACATACATGTGTGTCATCATGTTGTGAGTATAAGTAAGTCCTCTAGATATTTATGTAAACTATTCAAAAATTACATGAACATTTTAAGTACTTACAAACTGCAAACATTATAGCATACACAACGCTAGTGATTTCTTATGTATTAAATAGGTATGTAAGTAAAACTTAAGTTAAACAAAAATAAACGAAATAAATGCATGCGAAAAGCTTAGCGAAACTTTCCTTCCATCGCCTTTCCCAACAATCCAGACAATTTGCATCAATGAAAAGCTAAATAAATCCCTACTGAATACACCAAACCAACCATAATATTATTCTATCTCATTAAAGCAATTCACTTGGATCCCTCAAAACAAGGGATTGAGTCAAATTTATATTCATAGATTATATTTACCGGAAACTACGTCACTATAATCTCTGACTTTTCTCTCTCTCTCCCTCTGTCTCTTGGGTTTGAACTTTGAGCGTAAGCTTAATGCCGGCGAAAAAGTTCTTCTCTGTAATCAACGACATCCCCGTGGCTGAGGTCTCTCTTCACATATCGCCTCTGTATATTGTCGTAGATGCGGCATCGTTGATATTCGCAACGTTTTTCCCATGAAAATTAAATCGAAACAAAACTAAAAAAACAACAAAAAAGTAAAAAAAAAAAAAAGAAAATATTTTTCCATAATTTTCCTGCATTCGACCGATTCGAGAAAGAAAAATGTTGTGAAGAGAAGTGCATACATTATGAGCGTTAAGTAGGCACATACCAGATAGCACTACAGTTTTTGTCGGTATTTTAATTCCTCCAGTTCACTTCAATTTTCCGTCCGGAAGTAGATTCCAGCAAAATGTGTTAAACAAAGTATAATTATTCATCCAATCAATTCTAGGAATAACAAAAAGAATTATCGATTCGTAAAAATATAAATAAATAAAAAACAGATGTTAACAGTGATTCAATTTATATACATAATATGTACCTATGTGCGTGTGATGTAATGTCCTCATGAATCGCCACTAAATCGTGTAACACTTAACAAGCAACCCCTCTTGAAAGCATAGAGGCTAGAGTAGTGTATCTACATTTACCCAGAACACCATGGAGAATTTTACAAAAACACCCATGTTCTTGCGGAAGGTTCTAAGCGAAGCGAGAAGGTGAGTTAAGTTTCAAATGAAAATAAATCACATTTGCATGTAAAAGAGCACTTATGTAAGCCACAGTTACTTGTGAAATATTATGTTGTTTTTTTTTTTAAATGCATACAAAATACCACCCTTCTAAATCTCCAACGAGCTTGGCTCAGTTTCTTTCTTATTTACAAAACACCTAGCTCTGTGATGAATCAAACTAAGTTAAGTTGAATCTGTTCTAATGCAGTGATGTTATATAGAAGATTTTTTGTCGTATGTTTACTTTTAATCAGGGTTACTTTACTATTTTACGACCGTCGGCGACGGCGCGCTTGTGATCAAAGATGGTGCCTAGCCATGAAGTTTCTACATACAATATATAAATCTCCAACGAGCTTGGCTCAGTTTCTTTCTTATTTACAAAACACCTAGCTCTGTGATGAATCCAGCTAAGTTAGGTTGAATCTGTTCGAATGATGTTATATAGAAGATTTTTTGTCGTATGTTTACTTTAAACCAGGGTTACTTTACTATTTTACGACCGGCGGCGACGGCGACGGCGCGCTTGTGATCAAAGATGGTGCCTAGCCATGAAGTTTATACATACAATGTATATCGGATTGCTGGAGGTCAAGTTTTCTGCAAAATACATTTTATTGGAACAGCTGTGAGAGAGTGCATGATGATTTACTATGTATCTTTTCGACGATCCCTTTGTTGATACAAATCAAATGCACAATTGCAAGTCTTTGACTTGATTCACAGTACTATACGATACGAAATATTCTCATTTCCGCTCCAATACATTTTTGTATATTTATTTTTCCTTTTTGTTCGCCTTTTCAATTTCAGATACCATACGAAGTATATCTATTACGCTTTCGCTCCGATGAAATATTTTTTTTTTTCAAATGAATCAAAACCTGAGCAGCGGTGATGGTGTGAACTTACTCATTCAGTCGTTTTTATAAACTATAAACCTTGTATAACTTTAGACAACTTCAAAAAGTTAGTAAGTTTAGTTTAGAATTTTTAAAACGGTATATGTACATATGTATTAACATATACGAGTAAGAACATGGATGGAGAAAAGTATTCAAAGGCATACAATTATTTTGATTTAATTTCTTAAATAGTTGGTTGAAGCATTGCTCCCCTCCCCCGCTCCTAGTCATACAAATACCTTGTATGAAAGCTTAATTCACTTTAGTTAAAGTGTTTATTTTTTACTAAGTGAGAATAGAAATGGACTTAGTTCACTGCATTGTTTAATAAAATAATTATATTTTTTTTAAACCACCTTGACTATCTGTCTGTTTCTTTTGAATATTTGTGGTAACTGAAAATTTAATAAACTTATTTTACTAAAGGCGCTATTCAACTCGTTTAAAAAAAATTAAATTAAATGTAAGTTTCTTCCTTTTTGAAGATTAAAAAAAAAAGGTTGTAAACCTGAATCCTTAACTACATAGTTTGATCAAATTCGCTTCAGCGGTTAAGGTCCAATCACAGACAAACAGAATGTAGGGCGACACGCTTTTTTTGTGTTCTCTAGCATCGTTAAGTCAGGTTTGATTAAAATGTCGAGTTATATCATGCAGAACCAATTTTCGATTATCGGTTAAACCGATTTAAATTATATTTTGTATTCTTAAGCTTCTATTAATATAGTTTAGGTATGATTGTAAATATATCAAAAAATTAAATAAATATTTTTTGGCTTTTAATAAAATTTAAAAAAAATTCAAAAACGGTTGATAAATTTGAATATTGTAGTGATTTTTGAAAGGCTGTAACCTGTAACTTCGTTATATAAATTGAGAAACACATCAATTATTTTTTTTCCCTTAATTTTCTTACAATTTCACTTTAAATACTGAACAAATATCAAACAATAAAACAAATTTCGAGGTTTAATCAAAACTGACTACAAAGTCCTTAACAAATTTCTAGAGAATAAATTCGAATTTTAGTTTTAGCTCTTCTTTTTTTTTCGATTACTCTCTTATATCGTTCAATGGGCCGATTTTGTTATAATTTTGCAATCTGGAGCCTGTTTTACAGAACATACATTACTTACATTCCATTCTATTGGAAAGATTTAATGATATCTTTAATTTTTGTTGTATGTGATGTTTGTATATGATTTGACATTTCATTAAAATTTAATGTGCAGCAATGAGGACGTTCAATACATTCAGATTCAGAATTTTCTTATTCTTACGAAACCTCTGATTGGCTAACTGTCATAAATTGTCAAAGTTCTGAATAAAGTATCTTAATTTGCGGTGAAGGTACCCATTCTTTTTTTGTATGCATGTTGACAGCAAATTACTAAGTGGAGTATTGTTAAATTTATCAAAAGTGGAAATAAATTATCGTTATCGACAATGGGTATTATAATTAATGATGAAGGTTTAATATTGTATGGCGATAATTTTTTTCAGCTTTGAATTAACATTCCAAGACGCCCAAGAACAATTTTCGAAAGAGTTAATTTTAATATGGAAGATTAATATTTCGTTGACAAATTTTGAATGCCTTCCACATGCTTACCAGATGCTTACTTACTTTTTTATACAACCGGCCGCTTTATTTCGCTCATTTTTTTAATATAAAAACAAATATTCTTTCCTTAATCACTAAAAGCCTCTTATAGAGGAGTTTGGGGTAAATAGACCCGCTAAAACAACTCCTTAAAATATTTTAATCTCAAAATGAAGAACGCCGCACTGTAGTTTAAAAATCCAAAAGTCGTGGCAAAAATACAAAATCCCATGTTTTTTGTATTGTTTTGTTTTTATTTCTAATAGGAATATAAACAGAACTTCAAAAATAGTTTGGTGTATTCAGCTTTTCAAAGTTGAGCAATTTTGTTGAAGAGTAAAAATAATAACAAAAGACGAATTTATCTATTTTCTTTTTTGCAATTATGGCACATTCCATGTTACGTGATTGTTTTATTTTTAGGTAAATTAGAATTTGAAATAAAAAAAAATGTTGATATATTTTAATAAATAAAACAAAAAAAACCTTTTTTATGAGTTTTTGAGGTTTGAATAGAGGATATTTCAGCCTAGCTATTTGTTAAACCATATGCAAATTTGCAGCTGCAACTTTTTCTAATGTTTTGAGATAATGTAATTTGTTTAAAAAAAAGCAGGTTCCGGTGCTTAAAAGCAAATTTACTCTGAAAGAACTGAGAACGTGATTCTTATTTCGATTAGAATACGTTTTGTAATTATTTTGATCGTAAAAAATCCGCCCACTTCCACGCCCCCTTTTTATTTAAATGGTCATTTTTAAATAAATGGACTAACAATCTTGTAAAGAAATTACTGATTGTTGTATTGAACATTCAATTTTTGTAGTCCCCCCACTTTTACGCCCTTATTTTAATAAATTCCTAATTAAACTACAAGAGTTTTGAAACTAAAGTAAAGGGTTTTCCAATAAGAGGTGTTATTTTGAATAGCCCGCTATTTCGGTAGCTGTCACTTTTGAAGCTGTCATTTTTTAACATTTGACAAGTAGAAACTACGCCATTAATAAAAATGGAACGATACACGCTTCAACAACGCATTGAAATTATTAACATTCACTATAAAAATGGTGAAAATTTGGCAGAGACGGTTCGGAAAACTAAAACATTTTTGGGTCGTCGTGAAGCACCCTGTCGAACCGCAATACAGAAATTGGTGGACAAATTCGAGCTTTTGGGACAAGTTAGTGATGTGAAGAATAAAACCCGTGCACGTCGCTCAAGAACAACTGAGAATATTGCTGTTGTAGCCCAAAGTGTTGAAGAAAACCCAGGTTTGTCCATTCCTCGTCGTTCTTTGGAATTAGGCATTCCACAAACGTCATTACACCGTATTTTGCATAAAGACTTGGGTCTTAAGGCTTATAAAGTTCAGTTAACACAAGAACTCAAGCTGGAAAATCATCAACAACGTCGTGTCTTTGCTGATTGGGTCCTTGAAATGCATGAAAATGATCCGGAATTTCATCGAAAAATCATCTTGACTGATGAGGCCCATTTCCACCTCGGAGGCTACGTCAACAAGCAAAACTGTCGCATCTGGGGCTCGGAAAACCCAAGAGTTATTGTTGAAAAGCCTCTCCATCCTCAACGCGTGACTGTTTGGTGCGGTTTATGGTCCGGCGGGGTCATTGGACTTTACTTTTTCGAAAATGAGGCTGGAGCAACAGTTACGGCCAATGGATTGCGCTATCGAGAGATGATTAATGATTTTTTATGGCCGGAATTGGATGGTATTGATCTGGACAACGTTTACTTTCAACAAGGCGGCGCTACGTGCCACACAAGCAATGAAACCATCGATCTTTTACGGGAAAAGTTTCCGGACCGTGTTATCTCTCGAAGAGGTGATCACAATTGGCCACCGAGATCTTGTGATTTAACACCTTGCGACTTCTTCCTTTGGGGCCACGTGAAAGATAAGGTCTACGCCAACAGCCCAGCGTCGATTCAAGACCTCAAAGATGGAATTCGTGAGGCTATCGAGGACATAGGGCAGCCACTTTGCGATTTGGTTATGGAAGATTTCATGAAAAGGATATGGTCCTGTAAGCGTGGTTGTGGCATCAAACATCCGATCATTTATCTCAAAAAATGCCATTTTTCTTTGAATATCAAAATAACACCTCTTATTGGAAAACCCTTTAGGTTAATACGAATGAACGGTCACAAGAAAGAAAATTAAAATCCTTAATCCTTTTTTGTTTTCTGTAACCTGCCAAAAGAAAGAGATTCATTTCTTTTTTACTGCTCCATAAAAAAGTTGACAGAAATATTAAACTACATATGGATTATGTATAGGGTGATTCGCATGCGGTGTGACAAAAAGCTAGAGTGTAGGGTAGGTTAGTTGAGACAAAAAAAAAATCGTATACGAGGGGGGTCTATTCTCCCCCGTTTAACCAGGAGGGGCTTAAAACAAATTACTATAAAACAACGGTTGCACTCACAATGCCATGCTATACCATTTTGTTTTATTTTTAAATAAAGTTGTTTTTGTGAATAGTTTTTGAAAAATTAATTTTTAAACTCAAAATATTGAAAAAAAAAATTAAAAAAAGTTGTTCAAACTAATTTTGTTCAAAATTTTACGTTATTAAGTAGTATTTTTGTTTTTAATATTCAACGCTCTTATTAATTTGAAGTTTGAAAACAAAATTAGTACTTAACTACGTAGAATTTTGAAAAAAATTAGTTTGAAATTTTGTCTTAATTTTTTCTATTCTCAAAAACAACTTTATTTAAAAACACAATAAAAGAAAAGACTTCTGGCTTTACAAAAAGGTATTGGCATTGTGAATGTAACCGTTGTTTTTAATAATTTGTTTTCTGTTTTAAGCCAATTTTTTAGAAAATTGCCCCGCCCGGCTAAACGGACGGGGGGGGGGGGGGGGTAATAGACCCAACTTGGACCTACACAACTATTTTCTATAAATCAAAAAGTAAAAAAAACTCAACAAAATTATAATGAGTCACGTCAAAATAAACATTTCAAAAAAATGCTTGAAATGTTAATCTGACAGATGTTTGTCACCTGTCAGAATAACGGGAATGTAATGGTTTTCAAGGTAAGGTATAAAAATAAAAAGGCATTTCTCGTTGGTCAACCGGTTTTCGTTAACCTGAGTGCAGAGTTTACAAATTTTTGGTTTGTCGAAAGCGTTTTCCAGATATCGCTTTCTGAATGTGCCAAAAAAAGTCCAAATTGTTTTTTTTTTGTTTTAAAAATGTGAAACTTGAAATATACTTATATACTTTTACATAAGTCAGCAAGTTAAATCATCAAAAATTCAACAAAAAAATACTTAAACCTAATCCAAAATAAATGATAACAACACTGATCTCAACCAATATTTTAATGTATGTTAAGAATCCATCCTTCAAAAGACCTTTTTGATAAGAGATTCTTCATAAACACAACAGAACTCTTTTATGTGGGCTGAATAAAGGTGCTTGGGTAACTCGTCCTGTGTGCCATGCATTATTTTCTTTGCTTTGATCCTTTTGTGCGAGACTAACAGTGTAGGACTCGTGTTCTACATACTTGTTTTCTATAGACGAACACCTCCACCAGTCGGCCTCGTCGTCCATTGATTATTTCTTCTCTTTTTCTTCATTTCATTTCTTTTATTTTGTTTTTATTTTCTCTGGCCTTTGTTTTTGTGCTTTGTCCATTTAAAAAAAAAAGAATAAATGGAATACTGAATGGAATGAGTGAATCACTGCCAGATCTGTTTGTGATGACAAACGCCATAATGATGATGATGTTGCGAGCAGCTTCTGCTACTGATTAATTGAAAGAAATACATTTTGTTGTAGTTTTATTCTACTTTTGGTTGAACACATATGCGAAATTAATTGAATTATATTCAAATGAATTAAACTGTGCCGTCTAAGCAAGTATTAATACTTATTTTGACGAATTTCTACCATTTATGATTATATGAACATTCAACAATATCCAGTGAAATATTTATTGTTTGCATGCGATAGCGTAATACTTGGTAATGTTCCACCTCAACTGTTTTATGTTGTATGTATGTATGAACATATGTATGTGTAAGCCTTACACTGTAAGATTATCATAATTTTTTAGAGAATTGAATTTGAAGTGTTGCCAAAAAGAGGCGATCAACTTTTACCAATAGAAAAACAGCAACAGGGCTTGAATTGAATAGCAAATCGATTTGAGTAGAAAATTTTCCTCTAGACTTAGCGGCGCTCTTCTTGGAAATATTTGATTTTCTTTATGGGATTAGGTGGTAACATTTAAATGTACGAGTATAGGGTATTGGCCCTGGTTTTTTTCTGAATGTCTTTCTTAAAGTACAGGCAGAAGCCAATAATTGGAATTATTTATTAATATTTAAGGACTTGACACTTCATTGCAAAAAGATTTATTCAAGAAAAGAATGTTAGATTAAAGCAAGAAGTTATGTCTTAATCTAAATGAATAAAAATGAAAAATTCCCGATTAGCATGGTGAACCAGGTTAACACACTAGATATATAGACAGATAGATAGACAAATCTTTATTTACAATTTCAAAACAATAACATTTAACACACTACGGATCTGAAAATTGTTAATTTCGAACGGAAAAGTCGTAAAATGGTGAAAATTCGAAACTGCCTACTTTCAGGGTTGGTGGATCACAGAGTGGCCTGAAATATGTATGTGAAATTCTTGTAGATAAAATGTATTAAATTCAATTTAATTCCAAAAGAGTTTCATTCTTTCAATTGAGAGGCTCGACTTTAAAGGTCCCTTAATAATTTAATCAATTTTAGGCGGAAAGAAGTTCGCCGGGTCTACTGGTATGACTATAATTACAAAATCTCACTCGCTTCTTTTTTAACGGTTAAGTCTCTTTAATTTTTTCAATGCTGAAGCATTGTCAAAGTTAAGAATCAACTTTGACCAGCATTTAAGATTAGCCATTTATAACTAGTAATATAGTGAAGCCCATCAAAAATTTTCCCTAAAATAATATTAGTCCTAACTATGTAAGCAGTTCTCTATTAAAAAATCCAAAAATAAAAAAACAATTTTCGGCAAGGGTGAACTAAAAAACAATTCAAATAAGAGGTTTACTTATTTTAATAAAAAATAAATTGCACGACTGGGTCGCACGTACTTGGTCTAAAGCAGTTTCTGGCCTTTAAGGACTTTTCACATGAGAGCGACCAACGACCAACGAATGTACCAATATTAGTCCATTCTGACATTTCTTTCACATGGCTTTTTATTCGTCGCGAATGACGACCACCAAGAAAACAAAACAAAAAGGGATTTTAAGGCTAGCCGCGCACGAACAATTTGTTCGTTGAAGTGTGGACCGTATGTGGAACGCGAATAGAGTTTGACAATTCGTAACAATCAGATTGCAATTCGCGACGACCAATTTGTTTTCTCAAATTTAACTTATTTAAGCAATTAAAAAGCGGATTTTAGTATCTAAACATTATAATAAACTATATTTCTATGATTTTGATTAGAATTTGTAAGGAATTTATGTTTATAAATTGTTTTAATTCACATTAATTCGTTCATTCGTCGGTCGTTGGTCCTTCTCATGTGAATAGCCCTTTAAACTTCCATACATAGGAATAAGAAAATCAACAAACAGAGAACTTCTTTTTGGCAATAACTGGATTTAATTTCATTGCAGAAATTAAAATTAATGAGGTGAATTGATCTTAATTTGTTTTTCTAACTCGAAAAATGTTTATAAGATGCTATTTACAAACAAATATTCTAAATTAAGCAATAAAATAGATGTTACTTACATTTTTACCAATCAGTCATGACTATCCAATAAAAATGAAAAAATCCGCTACATTTTATATGCTGATCTGAATAGTATAGAATGAATGCGTTCACGTGAATAAGAGAATACCGCACAGTATTACCGACTTTACCTATACTTAAACCCAGATTTACTTCGAATAAATAGCAGAATAGTGGCCACTTTCCGGGATCAATCGAAAGTTAGGTATCCGGATAGGTTTGTGTTGTTGTAATCCCTTGTGAAAAAAACAGCTGATGAAACAACAACTTAAGGTATCTGAAAATTTTTGCATTGGTTGACAGTTGACACCATCTCGGATAGATTCTCAAACGCAAGGAGTGACTAGTAAATTCAAGAAAAAATCCCAGCGATGAATTGCGGAATATGGCGGATTATTTTTTCTATTTAATTACATTTTTTGTTGTTTTTCTCTTTTCGAACCAACTAGTTTAAACAATAAAGCATTTAAAAAAATTTAAAAACTCTTTTAATATTTTCTCGTTAAATATATACCTACATCATGCATCTTCAATGTGGTGTGGAGCGGCACAGTAAATGCTTAGAAAACAGATTGAAAACAACTGCAAGACTTAGGTCCAGTCTAGTTTTTCAGTGCGAGATTAAAGTTAAACCCGATTTCACTCATGTTTTGCAACAAATTTTAAACAATTGGTTTTATTTTATTTATTAATTTTAGATCCTTTCAACAACGCCAAGAAGTTGACTTAGCTCCCGAAATGGAACTTTCACACAGTTTAACTTTAAATGAGGATGCCCTCAAGCAGCTTCCTGAACAAAAACGTCCAGTATTTGTTTTTGAATGGCTGCGCTATTTGGAGAAGGTCCTGGTGACCGCTCAAAAATCTGACATCAAGTCATGCCAAAAGAAGCTAGTTCAACAATTAACCGCACACATTCAAGGTTCACCTGGACCACCAACAAGAAAACTTATTGCCAATTGTTTGGCAACGCTGTTCTCAGTTGGAGATACATTTTTGCTGTTTGATACAGTCAATGCATGTAATGATATTCTGAAGAATAAAGATGATTCTCCAAGCTATTTGCCAACGAAATTGTAAGTAGTACTTATATTAATCAAAAAAAAATAGAATAGATACAAAATAGTGAAATTTCAGAGCTGCCATTTGCGTTCTTGGCTCAATGTATGAGAAACTGGGGCGTATGATGGGAAGATCATATGAAGAAACCGTTCAAATACTTCTAAGGACTTTGCGGAGTGCAGAATCCCAAACCAGAATCGAAATTATGATAACCCTGGAAAAGGTAAGCTTTGTTAACTAATTTTTTAATGGAACTTGAATCTATTTTGTCTGCTTTAGATTTGTTCAGGAATGGATACAGCTATATCGAATGTTCACAAGGATATTTATAAGGCCACCAAACACTGTCTGACTGATCGTGTGATGGCGGTACGTGTAGCAGCAGCAAAATGCATGCTGGAAATGATCAATCATGCGCCATTCTTATACCAAGCTGAATTGGAGAGTCTGGCAACACTTTGCTTCCGTTCATTTGATGGCAGCAACTATGAAGTTCGCTGCGCTGTGGCCAAATTGCTTGGTACTCTTCTGGCTTTTACTCAAGCTCCACCAGGTGGCAACAAGAAACCAGCTATGTCAGCTAGTAAGAATCAACCAAGATCAACATCTCTAGATGAAGCATTCGGAATCCTAATGTCGGGTTTCCTTCGTGGTGGAGTTTCATTTTTAAAGGGAACCGGTGAAATTATTAAAGGCAGCTCAGGAGTTAACCGTGAGGTTCGCGTCGGAGTAACACATTCTTATGTGGTATTCGTTCAACATATGGGCAGCGTGTGGCTGGAGCGCAATCAAACCACTTTTTTGGCGCATGTCCTTGATTTGGTGGCTAACCCCAAAGCCGCTTCATCGCATGTAGATGCTGTTTACTCACGCAAGTGTATCAATTTTATTCTTCGTTCGATTATTGGCAAGATGCTTGGTGAAAAGGCTCAAACTTCAGCGTGCAAGGAGCTCATTCACATTGTGGCCAAACAAATGAATTCGATAGACTTCAATCCGGAAAATGCCAAGGATTCCAATCAAGAGACGCTTTTCAGTCAGCATTTATTAGTTTGCGCCTTGCAAGAGCTGGGTAGTCTTGTTCTCGGCCTAGGCACCACAGCCTTGAACCTGCTGAATGATCATACCCTTAATGCTATTGATGCAACCTGTGCAGTGCTGGTGCATCCATGCGCTGCTGCACGTCTAGCAGCTGCTTGGTGTTTGCGTTGCTTTTGTGTTGCAGTGCCAAGTCATATAACTCCATTAATTGATCGCTTTGTCGACGCTATTGAACAAATGCGGTCCTCTCCGGAAGCTATTGCTGGATATAGCTGTGCGTTGGCTGCTATTTTAGGAAGCGTACGGTTTTCTCCTCTGGGCATACCTCACACCAAGGGCAAAGTTGTATTCAATTGTGCTGAAGAGCTTCTGAGATCGGCAAGTCAAAATAGTCGTATGTCATTAAATAGGACGCAGGCGGGTTGGTTGTTAATTGGAGCTATAATGACATTGGGTTCACCTGTTGTTAAGGGTCTTCTTCCAAGAATGCTACTTTTGTGGAGAAATTCATTCCCAAGATCGAATAAAGAATTGGAATCAGAAAAAGCCCGAGGAGATTCATTTACATGGCAAGTAACCCTAGAAGGTAGAGCTGGAGCTTTGTCTGTGATGCACAGTTTTCTACTGCATTGTCCAGATTTGGTAACTGATGATATTACACGTCGTCTACTTACACCAATTGAAAGTGCCCTAGCTATGCTTGTAAAGTAAGTGAATTTGAATAGTTGTAATTTATTGTATGTAAATTGAATTTCTCTTCTTTTTTTTTAGTCTGGCTCCAGTTTTGAAAAGCTGTGGAACACATTTGAAAGCCCCAGCAGCTATGGTTCGATTGCGATTATATGAAACATTGGCATTACTTCCGCCAAACGCATTGGAATCATCGTATACACATTTGTTGAGAATGCTCGTTTCGGAGTTTACTCTTTCTGAAAATCCAGCAAATACAACCAATTCATTGTTGAGGGCACTTTGTCATGGTGATGATTCAATCATATTGGGCACGTGGTTGCAGGAAACCGACCATCGTACTATTGAAGATCAGGTATGAATTCAAAATAAGGGGGGCTACAAAATAATTTCTAAGTACAAATGGATAAAATGGGTCAAGTAATTTATCATCTAGTAGACCTATTAACCTTCTATACCCAATCCCATTTTTATAATAATAAGATATCCACAAAGAACGCTTTTTCAAAAAACAAAAATGGAGCGGCACCTATCCAAATGAACCGCACTGTATCGATACTTAATAAATTGCCCGGTATCTCTTCCTGACCGTTGCTCATCTACTCACCAAGCCAAGAATCTTCAGTTGTCTTCTTAGTTTACAGTGGCTGGTCAGGAGACCCGTTAATATTCTTAAGTTTTCCCATATGAAGCTAATTATATCCATTGATATAGCATGGTTGCGCGCACATTATTATTTGCTTTATAGCATTCAGTTTATTGTTTCAGGTTGTGAATCATCGCGTTTGAGACAAATTTCAGCTCAGTTTGCAGCACTTTAATTCTTTTGCGTGCCATTGCTCCGAATATATGAACAAGTACCAAGAACATGAATGATATCTCGGTGTCATGAAATAAAGTCCAAATACAAATTGTGGACTTAATTATACTTTTAAGAGTGCAATAAAGAGTTAAAATCCTTGGAACCCGCGAAGCAGGCCAACCGAGGTACTGTTGTCCAAGAAAACTGTTGATATAGTCCGGGCCACAGCATTAGCCAGACATGTAATCCATGTTCGATATGTGCTACAAAGGCGATCCTGCAAAGGTATTTTTTGACATCCTCTTTTGTTTCTATTCACATTTTCTCCTATCCCACGATATGGCTCTGGTCCCGTTAAGATTTCTTATTTTCGTTAAGGAGTCTGTTTCTTTCACTAAGACATTTTCACGTCCCACTTCCCTCCTTGACGAATCTCATTATGGCTCCCATGGCAGCAGTTTCTATGACTGCGTGCAATTGGGTCAAGTGAGGTATCTCCTCTATGCTCCTGTAGGCCATGTTCTCATTGCCTCAGTAATACTTAGTCATGAGATCCTTTTTACTTGCTCTATTGATTTTCTAGTTGTAATTAGTTCGGTTCTTTTTTGATATGCATAGGTAGCTTTTGAAGTGAGCGAATCCTTCCGTTGCAGCTCTTAGGTGGTTGAATGTAATGGCCAGGCGGTGATGTCTTCCTATTAATAGCTCCTTTTTGTCTCTTGATAAACTAAAGAGCAACTAGAATCTTTTAAAGGACATGCTACTTCACTGACAATGAATTTATTTGTGATTCCATTAGAATTGAAGAATTAGTTTGTTATTAGCCATTTAGTTTTACAGAGGGACGCAAAATCATCAGTTTTCGGATAATACCCATCTACCATTCCTTTCCAAAAATAATATATAAATAAATATGTATACAATTTAATTCGTGAAAATAAAGTAAACATAAAACTTAACTTTATGCATGCTTGTAACCAGATGGAACCGAACAGAAGATCAGACGGCGAACACGTAAGTTTGGTTCAACAAAAAAAATAAAAAGTTTTTATTTGACGCTGTTGTCATTTGTTTTTTCGATCCGCTATTGGAATTATTATTTTTATATGTTTGTTGTTTTGCTTAATTATTTTATTTTAAAACAAAAATACAACGTCTTTAAATTTTAAATATTTTCTTTCAGCTACAACCGAATAGTGCTGCCGGTTCTGGCGCCCTGGAGCACGATTCTTGTTGCTTATATCGTCCAGTACCAAAAAGCGAACAATGTCCAGGGCCACTTCCTCTTGGAGTTGCGGTCATCGATATGTCAGTGCATTTGTTTGGATTGATTTTCCCAAGGGTTGCCAATAAGCATCGCCTGCAAATGCTCGATCATTTTGGTGAATGTATTAAACAAGCCAAGAGTTCTCGCCAAGAGGCAGTTCAGATGAACATTTTTACTGCTCTTCTGAGCGGACTAAAAGGTCTGACCGAAAGCAAGAGCGGTATGGGACAAGAGGACGTTAAAAAGAGTGCCACTAATCTAATCATTGCTGCATTGGTTAGTTCGAATTCAACACTTCGATGTGCAGCTGGCGAAGCATTAGGAAGAATCGCCCAAGTGGTTGGAGACTCACGATTCACCGCAGAACTAGCACAAAATAGTTTTGATAAACTGAAATCGGCTCGAGACGTTGTCACAAGGACTGGGCACTCGTTGGCTTTGGGATGTCTTCATAGGTATGTGGGTGGAATGGGATCCTCTCAGCACTTGAACACGAGTGTATCAATTCTCCTCGCTCTGGCTCAGGATACCAGCTCGCCGGTGGTTCAGGTGTGGTCGCTTTATGCTCTTTCACTAATAGCCGATTCAGGCGGCCCAATGTTCCGTGGTTATGTGGAAGCAACATTGTCGCTTAGTTTAAAGCTGCTTCTTTCTGTGCCACATTCAAACGTAGATGTACATCAATGTATTGGTCGAGTTTTGAATGCTCTCATCACTACTATGGGACCGGAACTACAAGGCAACATGTCGTCCATTGTAACAATGCGTTCTTCGTTCATGTGCGCTGCAGCTGTTATGCAAGCGCACGCCGATCCTCTTGTACAGGCCGAGGCAACAGGTTGCCTTCAGCAACTGCATTTATTTGCCCCAAGGCATGTGAATCTGTCGTCATTGGTCCCGACTCTCGTGAAGACATTGTCGAGCAACTATTTGATGCTAAGAAAAGCTGCAGTAGCGTGTCTAAGACAGTTGGCCCAGCGGGAGGCCAAAGAGATCTGTGAACACGCTTTGACCCTGACAGCAGAAGAATGTCCCGGTCTTCTAATAACTGACTCTGGCCTTCCTGGAGTGCTTTTTGGAATGCTGGACTCAGAATCTGACAGCGAAATGATAAAAAATATCCACGACACAATCACTTCCATGTTGCAGATGCTAGCATCTGATAATTTAAGCTCTTGGTTGAGCCTTTGCAAGAATGTTCTTACAGTTGCTGTGGAGACGTCTACGGATGAAACGCAGAAGGTTGAGGTAATTGACGATAACGAGGATGACAACGAAAACGATGATGATGATGTGACTGAGTACCACGCGGAAGAGAACACAAGTACTCATCCAGCGGTGCAGCCACGTTGGCCAACCAGGGTGTTCGCTGCAGAATGTGTCCGGAAGATTATTTCTACTTGCGAATCAGCAAATCCCATTCACTTTGACCTTATCCAGGCCAAAGAAATGCAAATGATTAAGAGTCGAGGAGACTATTTAATCCTACATCTATCCGATTTGATTCGTATGTCGTTTATGGCTGCTACAAGTGATTCTGATCAGCTCAGGCTAGAAGGATTGCGAACTTTGCAAGAGATCATCGATAAATTTGCTGGAGTTCCTGAACCTGAGTTTCCGGGACATTTGCTCTTGGAACAATTTCAAGCTCAAGTAAGAATTGTTATGAGAGTTTATGTAGTTTGTTTTACTATCTTTCTGTTTTTCTGCAGGTTGGAGCTGCTCTTCGGCCAGCATTCTCTTCTGATACCCCATCTCATGTCACCGCAGCTGCCTGTGAGGTTTGCTCTGCATGGATAGGATCAGGTGTTGCTAGAGATTTGAACGACCTACGTCGGGTGCATCAACTGCTTGTGTCTAGCTTGGATAAGCTACATTCAAAGACAAACAGTACCCAACTGTATAACGAAAGCATGGCAACGCTAGAAAAGCTAAGTATCCTGAAGGCTTGGGCGGAGGTTTATATTGTGGCTATGATTGGTAATGGTTCTGCCCCAGCAAGCTTGTTGCAGAAAAAGCTCTCCAGTAATGCAAATAATATAATGCTGATGGCAGGGTCTGGGTGTGAATCAGAAGATGGAGATTTCGGAGAGTTCGAGAGCCGTGGTGAGAGCCTATTGAATTTGGTAAAACCCGAATTGGGTAATCTCTCGACTCATTGGCTAGCTGCACTGAAAGACCATGCGTTGTTGCTACTTCCACCAGAGTTTCAAAGCCAGTTGCCACACGATGGTGGTGCATTTTACACAACAGATACAATCAATTCCTCAAAGCCACACTATCTTACTTCGTGGCCACCTATTTTGTATGCGGCTGCCTTGTGGTTGAAGGGTGGAGGATTTGATGAGCAAGAAAATGCCAAAAACGACAAATCCAACTTCGAGAACAACAATGCAATTTCACATGGCTCATTGTCGGCCGACCGTTTTCACATGATCTTTGGCATTTGTATGGAAGCTCTGTGCAGTACACGAACAAGCGAGAAGCCTAAGAATGTCATAAGCTGCCTGCAGAGTCTTTTCACAATCTTTGACTCACAGTGGGCTCGAAAAATGATGGTCAAAGATAAATCCCTTACAATAGAGTTATGCAATGTTCTCCATCGACAGATCCTTACCAGAGATGACCTTCTTGTACAATTACTGTGTATGGAAATTCTTAAACAGAGTATCACCGCAGCAAAAGAGTCATTGGATGAGAAAAAAAACTCGAAGTTGGGCGAATGTCAAAACGACAATGAGGCAAAAACAGATCTTTGCAAAGAGCTTGACAACTATGGAGAAGGTGGTGAGCAAGGTGATATTGTGCCCGGACAATCGCACGTTTATGCTGTTCTTGAAGTGTGTCTCTGTGTTTTTGTTCGGCAGATTCCATCTATGAATCCAAGCAGCAATAGTAAACTCACAACAGAACAGTTAAAAAAAGAAATGGCTTTGAGAAGTGCCATCCCAGGAGCCAGTTTGTTGCCAGAAGACAATGGAATGTTGGTGGCCAGTGGACTGCAGTGTGCCGAGGTGCTCACAGAATTGTGTTCTCCAAGAGGAGCTCTTTCCATTCTTCCAACTATTCTTTACATGACCACCAGTATTATCAAGGAGATTGCAACAAAGTCAGCCAACGATCCAGCCATCCTTGCCAACACCGGTCCGGTACAGTCAGCCTTGCACTGTTTGAAATCTGTGTGTACTGACAAATGGGCCAGCGACGAACGTGCCTCGGTCGAATGGTACAAACTTCTACAGAGCTCCTTGGCCAGTATTCTCGATTTGACAAAGACCGGCAGTGAAGAGCGCAAAGTCGATGAAGTCACAATGATGCTTGCTATTGCTGTCTTTATACTTCACACTCCCACCAGTGTTGTTGCAGCTCCATCATTACAATATCCCTGTATCAATCACTTCCGTCAATGTGTCCAGAGCGAAAATCAAGTTGTGCGACTCAAGTGCATCCAAACAATACGCTCCATTTTTGCCAAAGCCGATCTTAAAGTTGCCACGCCCTACATACATTCTCTAGCTCCACGAATCATCGAAGGACTTTATGTAGAAACAGCCAAAACACCACGCAATGAAAACGAGCTATCTATAGTGTTGGAAAGTGTTATGACTGTCGAGACATTGATTGAATTGGCCGAACCGCAGAATCGTAAGTTTCTTCATTAAGAATTCAGCTCAAAATAAAATTTTTTGTATCCCTCCCGTTTTTTTTACTTTTTCTCTCTCTCGCATTACCGACATTTTTTGTCACTTCGAATAAATTAGGGAACTTAATGCAAGGTAATGATGGGTTATTAATTCGACTCATTAAATGTAGATAATTAACAAAATTTATATGTTGTGTTATTGTTATTCTTGAATATTATATATGCATTTGTACATGAAATTTGGGAAAAGTCATTTAATAGGTTTATTTGAAAGTACATAACTACACCATCAATTATGTGTTATTAACAATATAATTAACTATCTACGGAATGAACGGAGCCACCTGTTTAGGCATTTGCTCGATGTCTACAAGGACGCACAGACAAATAAACCGAGGACGTTATCACGAAAGCCAATTATCTCTATGAGCGTTGTGTTAATTTTCATAAAAACTAGACTTTTGTTTTAATAAACCAATATATATACCCTATACACCAAGCAGACAGAATGGTGGTCCTCGTGAAAACGGAATAACACGTCAAGGTCAGAACAAAATTTCGCGTGCCCCAGGGCCAATCTCTTCGCCAAATTATTTCTCTCTGGAAAATTAAACAAAAATTGTGTGAGTGCCGGGACTCACGGTTAATATGTGTAAACATCAACGTGCGCGGATCCAAAACGGACTTCTTTTTGCTTGAAGGGGATCTTAAGATTTTTTTCACCGAACGCACCCATCCTAGTATGCAGATCGTAACGTTGCACACCGTAACGTTGCACACCGTGACGTTGCACGACGTAACGTTGCACACGAACGTCCACGTTTTTTTTTCACTCTACCGCCAGCATAGATGTTTACACATCAAAAAATCGTTACAAAGTAAAACCCTACACCGCTTCTTAATATTTTAGTCTTTAGTATTAAATTAAATTTTCAAAGAAATTTTTCGTAACAGAGTAATATACTGTACCTAACCCAAGTGTAACAGAATTCAACTGAGCATCGAAAAGCAAAAAAAATAATCTTTTTTTAATTGATGGTGTATTTATTATTTAAATTCAATAAGAGCGTTGGATTAAAACAAAAACAAATGATTTTTTTTAAATTAAACATACAATTTGCAACAATTAAATAAACTAAAAATATATTTTGTACTGTATAATCTATTTTCGCACATAAAGCCATTTCCACCTCACCTTCCCTTGTTCCTTAAATAGAAAGGTTATTTATTAAACTTATAACACTATCTTTAGGCATACAGATGTTGACTCTCTTAGTACCTGTTCTCATCAATTATCTGGCAGAACCAACAAAACTTCGTACTCTTCCCAAGTCTCAACGTCAATTACACGAGCAATCACTTCAATGGCTTATGAAAATCGGACCGAAATATCCGCAGGAATTTAAGACCTTAATGAGTCAATCTCATGAGTTGCGTCAAAAACTTGAAGTTGCAGTCATCAACAATCAACAATCAGCGTCAATTACCAATCGTAACAACAATGATATTCAGAATGGTAACAAACCGGGATCAAATGTCCAGAAACCAACAATCAAGCTAAAAACCGATTTTAGTAATTTTTCCTAAAGTGGAATAGGCTTGAATGGCCTACCTATTGCACGGAAATACACACTCATACTCCAACAGGGCTGGTCAAATCTCTTTTGTGATTATCTTTAATTTCTTCTTTTTTTGTTTTTTTATTATTTAAAGTAGAAAATCGTGTTTTCAACTAAAAGTGTTATTAAATCTACACAGAAATCTATGTATACATATAACTATAATAAAAATTAATATTTAAGCAAGTAAAATTTTAAATAAACATACATACACACATATATATACCTAAATTGCATAAAGAATCTATATCTCTACACCATAATAAAATAAAAATGAACATGAGTATGTTATTTAAAAATAAAATATTATTATGTATGTTATAGAGCATTTAAATAAAAATTAACTAAACAAATAAAACTTATTTAGTTTTAGTAGTGTTCCAATTTTAAAGTTGATTTGTTTAGACATTTTTCAAGTTCAATCGTTGCTTTGACTTGCCAAAGCAGTCAATCTTGGAGTGAACATCAGCATTATATAAACCGGAACAAAAAAGCAAAGAAACGGAAAAATATTTTTTAATTTTAATTTGTTCAAGTTTACAATACAACTGTTTCTGAAATTTGCAAAATAAAAGGTGGGGCCAAATTATCGCATTAGTAACTGATCGAGTGAGTGCCATCAGTGATCGAATGAACAAGTAAAACCTATGTGGATGACGGCTCCATAACGTGAGCGGTAATGCCAAACTCACATAATTCAGTCACGTATTACTCGATAACTGATGCGGTAATTCGGCCCCTGGTGTACTACATTTTTCCGTTTCTCCTCCGACACTCTCCTTCATATATTTATCAAAAATATACTGTCTTAAATTTTGAATCCCTCGAATTATCATTTTCGTTTCTAGTTCACATTCTTGTTATTTGTTGAGTGGACAACACAAATCACGAAGATTTTAAGTGGAATCTAGTACCTAAACCCTATGGAATCAATTCGTGGCATTTGCATTGATAAGATTGAAGACTTACCCATTCTTGCTGCGTACATCACCTTCTCTGGAAGTGCGTGTTTCCCTTTCTGGAAATAATCTTAAAAGTTTTCATTCTCCCAAAGCTCGGCTAGTTTCACTAGAAATGTGCATCACTTTACTCCATAGCTGAAGTTTGACCTCGTACGTACTAAAGAACAGAGATTTCTTCTTTATCAGCCTCTATTTTCCCGGCCATTTAGTTTCCAGAACTTTATAACCAATGTGCATGTAGATAGGTATTTCTTTTTAAAACTTTCTCTATTTTCCTCACCACTCTGTGTTAATCACTTGTAGTAGAATTTTTCTCCGTTTTATGGGAACGTGTTGAAATGAGAACCAGTCCATCCATTTTCACAATCACTGCACCACATCTACTGAGTCAGTATAGAAAACAATCAGCCCTATCATCGTATCCGTTCGAAGAAATTTATTTGCTTCATGGTAACCGAATCGTAAACGAAATATAGACGCTTGCCGACGCATGTATTTGACATTAAATTTGTCAAAATAAATTATTTTCTAATAAGCAATAGTGAAAGAAGCAAAGAACCATGGATAAGTGCAGTAGAGTTTTTTGGAAGCGGAAAGATATGAACAAAGAACATTAAATAAAGAAAAAAGGAGTTTCTTAAAAAAATACATCAAATATTTTCCAACTCTCAGATGCATAAATTCAACCAGCCGGTCGTATTGCATCTGGTTTGTTTTTTTTTCTGAAAGAAAGAAATATACCTACATCTTTAAGTGAATAATTACCAAATTAAAAGACGCTTATTTACTAATTTTGTTGTTGCTGAGCGTCCATTGCAGTCTTTTATTCTCTTATTTTGTTTCGGGAAATTTTCCACTTCTAATTTTCTGTCGGGGAAATCGGAAAGCAAATATCTTCGTACATCGCATGAATTCATCATGCGTTGCTGCTATTTTGACATTTCATCGGCATGCAACTCACGAATTTGATATTTTCATCGCACATTAATTTTTTTTTTACTTGCTAATATAGGTACTATATGGCTATATATGGGTTTTGCAAAAACGTCCGTCTGTCTGTCTGTGCGACTACAGCCTAAACGGATGGGTCGATTTTCTTTAAACTTGGTACCTAGCGTTTTTTTCTCTTTTTTTTTAGGACCAAAACTAGCAGTAGCTGTCATACAAAATTTTTGGCCAAAAAGGAAAAAGTTATTTTTCTCAATAAATTTAAATAGTTATACCAGTTGCCGTTTAATAAAAAAAAATTGTTTCGAAAAATGGTTATTAATGGTACCTCACAAAGAACCATTTTTTTGATTTTCGCTTTTCTCGAAAACAGTTCAACTGGTTCTGATCAATTTTTGTATGAAGAATTATTGACACATTCTAAATAATATTGTGTACAAAATTTTCAAAAAAAATATGTTTTAGATTTTTAAAAAAAGATTTAATTTTTTTTTGAAATCTCAATATTTCAAAAACGAGTTTGTAGATTTTTATTAAACTTGGTAAATAGCAGTTTTTTAACTTTATCTAGAAGATTATTGACAAAAATTATTCGAATATCCAAAAATAACGGTGCCTCCCATACAAATGTTTAAAAACCGTTAAGAAAAATATTTTTTTTCTCAAAAAAAACTACGATTTTGATAAAAGTTTTTTGTGTGTTAAAATTAGTACGATCAAATAAAAGTGCGTAGCAAAATTTTCTAAAAATTATATTTCGATTTAAAAAAAATATCAAAATTATTTTTTGAAAATTCGATATTTCGGAAACGGGTAGCAGATTTGTTTGTATAGTTCAATTTTTAGCTTAACATTAACAAATACTTAAAATTGGCGTACCAATTTTTTTTCTCAAAAACGTTAACGAATTTGTACATATACAAAATTAATTAAAAAACCGCTCCTACGATTTTCAAAAATTTTTTCTCATAAATTAAGATTTATATAAGAAATCAGATGGTGTACATCGCGTTGGGTTAAAACAGATTTAAAGTATTTTAATCAATTTCTTTCTAATTTTGTTGATTTAAAACGATTTATCAGTTTAAATAATATAATTTTCTTTTATGCATATTGCAACACTAGGCTATATTGTTAATTTGTGTATACTCACATAATACCACCTGTAACTAAACTAAGTTTTGGCAAATGGATAAAATATAGACTCCCATAGCTAATTTATTTCAGACTATAGAACCACAATGTTTTCGCGCATAAGAGAAAGTTCGTGCGACCCAGTCGTGCATATTTTTTCGTATATCTGTCCGATTGTCCTATTGGAACGGTTACAATGATACAAAATTCGTACATTTCGGAGAAATCGTAGAAAATTTTCTTCCGATCGGATACGATGATAAGGCTTTATATCTTCCATTCTTTAAAAATCAATGTCGAGGATAGCTCCATAAAAACAGTACAGCAAGTTTTCAGTCTAAATCCGGAGAGGACGTAGTATTCGATATAAAAAAGATCAGAACTAGTTAAAATATTTTGACTTGATTATGATTATAATTATGGTCCTAAAGTAAACAACCTAATTTTAATTTATAAATTCATTTTATTTAAACGCATATTCAGTGTAAAGCTAAGCCATCATCAATAAATGAATACGTTTTATAATAATTTTTATTGAAAAAGGCTTTTATAAATAGTTTATTATAGGAATTATATTTTGCATAGAAATTAATATTAAAATTTCTGCATTGCGTATTCAACTTGCAATGCAATCAATTCTTTGTTTTCTTCAAAAATCTGCTTAGCCAAAATATTCTTCTTTTGTTCGAGCAAATTGTTCTCCTTCATATAGTTTTCAATTATCTTGTCATAGTCAGCAACTTCGTCGTTAATGCAGGACACCTGTTTTTGGGGTTGTTCTATATTATTTGCAACAAGGAATTTCTTTAAACGCAACATTTCTGCCCTTTCAGCACTAATTCTTGTTTGCAACTGGTTCTTCCAATTCATCAGCTCTTGATTTTCTAGCTGCAAACGAATCAAGGTCTGATAGTCTGGGTGAGCTTTTGGCAACATAAGTAGACCATTCTCGTGAAGGTACATGCCTTCGTCGGCGGCAGTGGTCTCCTTAATGGGAGGTTGTTCTTCAGGAATTATAGACGGGTAGTCAGTTGTATCTTGTGGGGTATTTTTTGTGTCTGTATTTGTACCGGATTCTGTTGAAGGAATGGTTAGTGTTTTCATTGACTCATCATCAGAAGCTGCTTTAGTGCAGGAAATTTGTTCTCGATTTTGTACATGTGCTAGAGCAAGGGATGTGCATGTTTCTATTGTTTCGGCTACTGGATCTTCTGTGTTTTTTTCCTGACGTTTTTCAAAGACGCGTAGTTTCCTTTTAAGTTGTGTGATAATACGTTGTACCTCCCAAAGTTGTTCTTCTCGTTTTTTAGACACAAATCCAGCATTCATTTCAGAATGAATTTGAGCAAGAAGACTTTCTTGTTTAGACAACTCAGTTTGAATGTCATTTGGAGTTTCTGGTAGCTTTGGACTTGTCGATGTAATAGGTGGGATATATCTGTAAAAATTAATTATTATTAAATATTTGGTATAATGTCTATTTTGTTACTTCATAAGAAATTTAGTGAACTTTCCAAAACGACCTGACATTATTAAATATCTTTTAATAGAAAGATATCTTAAAAAATGTTTGTTTGTTTTTCATCAGATAAGCAAATCTTTCAAGATAAAACCACACAAAAACCATCAATACAAAAGATAGTCCAGAAAATGATAGGACTAAGATAACAGAGTTATGTTTTCTTGTTTAAATGAAATCTTAATGTCTGTTTTTTCTGTTTACCTGGAGGTTTCTACATAATAGGTACTTGCAAAAAATTTTGTATTCATTACACGGGCTTTTAATGAAACAGAAAAAATAAGTATTTTTACATGCTTCTGTACATATATTTCCATTTAAATTTTTAATTTTTTTTATTTGATTTTATTATTTTTAAAATTGGAAAGTTGTTTGTGTTAAAAAAATACTCTTTTAATTATCAGTAAACGATATCGAAATTAAATAGTCCATAAGATATTCAGCGTTATTGTTCCCTATGGTGCCATCAGCTATGTTTTCACAGCGGAAAACAACAAAATGAAGTTATCCAGATAGCTTTGGATAAAAATTTCAACGCCCGTAAATATTGGATTTGATCGACTTTAATCGCATCGAACGTTGAACAACACTGTCACTTAAGAACTACATACCTAAATATTATTAAATAAAATAATATTTAAGTTTAAAAACTAAAAACAAAAAAAAATTTGAACGGGTTTAATAAAAAAAACTTGTTCAAAGTATGGTTTTGCGAAAAGTAAAAAAACAGCCGTTAATCGAAAACCATTATATATTGGTATTAAGAATTTACTAGATTCTGAGCCTATTCCCAATTTCAATGTAGACCATTTGGGACGCCCTCTATATATATATATATATAAAGACATTAACTACTTACTTCTTCAGTTCAACTCCAGCAAATAAATTTGGACAGTGACATAGCAAAGTAACCAATAAACGATGGGACATTTGTAAGGGTGGACTAAGCAGCATAGCCAGACTTTGTGCATTCATCTTGTTTTGCTTTTCATTTTGTATTACTGAATCAAAATGCAAAAGAATCCATGACAACAAAGTCTTATTGCAGTTAGGAAGCTGATACAAAAGATTTTTGAGCTCTTTTTCTTGCTGAGTGACTTGCGGATGGGAGGAAACTTCTTCGAAGCGTGCTATTAAGTCCGTAGTCAAGATAGGCTCAGGCAGTTCCCTTAAATTAATTTACAAAAAAGTTAACAAATGTAACTACATACAAACAAAGTCAATCAGTTACTTCAAAAACAGTTTTAGCAACCCACAAGCTGTAGGAACATCCATGTCGTCTGTTCCTTGAGATTCGCGGTTATTGTATAGTCGTTTGAAATGTTGAAGTCTTGTCTTGACTGGTTCGACCTTATAGATTTGGTCACTCCGCAACCCGTGCTCTTGTAGATAGTCAATACAGTCGCGGACCACAAGTGGCAAATCAATTCCATCGTGACATCGACTGCGTTCAGTGGCCAGACTAACTGATACACTAAAAACTGGTTGGACATCCCCGAGCTCGAGTACTTCTTCACTGACTGCAGTTTTTGACTTTTTGTCCTTCTTGTCCTTGTCTTTAGATTTTTCTTTCTTATCTTTTTCCTTTTTGTCTTTGTCGCGTTTTTTGTCCTTGGGCTCTTTGGATTCCTTGTCCTTCTCTTTATCATCTTTTTCTTTTACATCTTTTTCAACCTTTTCTTTGTCTCGTGATTTTTCACGTTTTTCCTTGCTCTTTGATGAAGAGAACTTAAAAGCCTTGGACTTCTTTGAAGATTTCGATAGACTCCTCAAGAATAAACAGATAAGCAAGTTGCTATGAAATTCAATTTAATTTACACTTACTTGGCATCTAAATCATCTTCGGGGGAGCTTTCACCTTCGAGAGCAGCATAGCCGCGATCTTTTTTATCTTTTTTTTCCTTACGGCGCCCAATTAGAAGATCCTTCTTACTTATTTTATCATGGTCACCTTCGCTGACTAGAGAAATGTAAGGTGATTAATATTTTTTATACCGAGTTAGCACGGGTAAGCTAGCTGCACATACAATCACTTTCCTCTTTCTTTTTCCCAGCAACTGTTTCAGAGGCATAGAGGCCAGGAAAATCCTTTTCTACGTCCGGGCTATCGAATTCCATAATTATCCTTTTTCAAAATTTTGTTAATTTTTCACAAAAACATGTATTTACGAAATGTTTTTTTTTGTTTTATTTTTTTTTGTGCGAAATGGACAGCTGTTTATTCAAGCTGTCACTTCTGTCAGGCATAAAAAAAACTGCTCGCACCTTAAGGCCTGCCGCCCACTACGCAACTTTTAGGCCTGCCGCCCACTAGGCAACTTTTAGTTGCTCCCGGTTCAATTACATTGGCTTATATGGGAGAGCGCCCACTGGGCAACTTAGTTGCCGGCAACTTTAAGTTGCTCGGAGTTGCTCGCGGAACTTAGGCCTGCCGCCCACTAGGCAACTTTTAGTTGCTCACCCCAGCAACTTTTAGTTGCTCCCGGTTCAATTACATTGGCTTATATGGGAGAGCGCCCACTGGGCAACTTAGTTGCCGGCAACTTTAAGTTGCTCGGAGTTGCTCGCGGAACTTAGGCCTGCCGCCCACTAGGCAACTTTTAGTTGCTCACCCCAGCAACTTTTAGTTGCTCCCGGTTCAATTACATTGGCTTATATGGGAGAGCGCCCACTGGGCAACTTAGTTGCCGGCAACTTTAAGTTGCTCGGAGTTGCTCGCGGAACTTAGGCCTGCCGCCCACTAGGCAACTTAGTTGCCGGCAACTTTAAGTTGCTCGGAAGTTGCCTAGTGGGCGATGGCAAGCAACTTTAGTTGCTCGGAGTTGCCGGCAACTCCGAGCAACTTAAAGTTGCCGGCAACTAAGTTGCCTAGTGGGCGGCAGGCCTTAGTTGCCGGCAACTCCGGGAAACTTTTAGTTGCTGACCCCCGCCCACTAAGCAATTTCCGAGCAACTTTCAGGAATTTTCGAAAATTTAACGATTTTATTTGTTGTCCATTGAAATATTACATTGATTTTGCATTTTAGACAGGTCAAATTGAGATAGGTTTAGGCCTGCCGCCCACTAGGCAACTTAGTTGCCGGCAACTTTTAGTTGCTGGGTGTTGCCGGCAACTCCGAGCAACTAAAGTTGCTTGCCCTCGCCCACTAGGCAACTTCCGAGCAACTTTTGAGAATTAATATTTGTGTTTTTTTGTATTTAATTTTCTATAAAAACGTGCCCGCCTAAATCTATCTCAATTTGAACTGTCTAAATTGCAAAATCAATGTAATATTTCAATGGACAACAAATAAAAACGTTAAATTTTCGAAAATTCCTGAAAGTTGCTCGGAAATTGCTTAGTGGGCGGGGGTCAGCAACTAAAAGTTGCCCGGAGTTGCCGGCAACTAAGTTCCGTGAGCAACTCCGAGCAACTTAAAGTTGCCGGCAACTAAGTTGCCCAGTGGGCGCTCTCCCATATAAGCCAATGTAATTGAACCGGGAGCAACTAAAAGTTGCTGGAGTGAGGAACTAAAAGTTGCCTAGTGGGCGGCAGGCCTTAGGTGGAGCACGTTTTTATAGAAAATTAAATACAAAAAAACACAAATATTAATTCTCAAAAGTTGCTCGGAAGTTGCCTAGTGGGCGAGGGCAAGCAACTTTAGTTGCTCGGAGTTGCCGGCAACACCAAGCAACTTAAAGTTGCCGGCAACTAAGTTGCCTAGTGGGCGGCAGGCCTAACACCAATCGGAGTAGGTCAAGGATAACTTGCCGAACGCAGCCATTCTCATGCAGTTTTCGATAGTCCCCTTTCACACGAGAAAACTGAGTTGCCAGCAACATTCAGTTTGTTGGTGAGAAGGGCAAGATGTAAGAGGGGAAAATGAAATCTCCCCGGTCAACGATTCGAGGAGATTTTGTTGACATTCCTCTTCACACACTATTAAAGGCTATTTAAAAAGGAAACTTCAGAAAGTTTCCACGATTTTGTTTCTTCGTATGAAAGGTACAGAAGATTTTTAGGCCAGGCGCACATATGCAACTAAACAGTTTGGTTTCGATTTTGAGCACTCGGGATTATACGAGAGTCCGCCGTTTTATGTGCGCGGACTCTCATATAATCCCATAGTGTCAAAATCGCAACCAAACTGTTTAGTTCCATGTGCGCGCCTGGCCTAAGGAAATTAAAAGAAAACGTCAAAAAAATCCCCAGCAACTTGTTTCCTCGTGGGTGTGTTTCTTTATTTTTTCCGGATAAAGAATAGAAAAGACGGAAAAGGCAAAATATCTACCCAGAATATCCAGAATCGAATAAATAAAGAAACAGATCTTAATTGAAAGAATATCCAACTATCAGCTGTTTGTTTTCATGTCAAAAAATCATTTTGCGATTATTTCTGATAGAAGAAACAAATAATTATTTGTTTTGCAAATTGTAAATTAATTTTACGCGCACGCATAAGCATCATGAAGATACAAAAATAATTATCACAAAAACATGCTCACCCATTTCCATTTCATTAAATTTCTTTTCATCCATGGCAGAGGCAGACGGCAGACAAAATAACAACACCTAATTGTAACCAATGAAAAAAATGAAATGTATCTGTCAAAGTAGAGAATATTCCATTTACACTAGCTCTTGAGTAGGAAACAGAAAGAACGCATTCCAATAATACTAGAACGAATAAAGAAACAACAAAAAAGTATATCCGGAATATTCCAGAGAATAAAGAAACGCAAAAGCGGTGTTCCAGATATTCCGAATATTCGGAATAAATAAAGAAACACACCCCGTGTGAAAGGGGACATAGGATTTTCTACTCCTTTTGTGCCTGATTACATGGGTCGCTTTACTGAAGAGCGCATCGGTGTGACAGGTAGATTTTATGTGCGTAAAACAGAAAAGGTAGATTCCACGCAAATTTCACCGATGTGCCATTTTCACTTAATAGGTCTGTTATTCAACGAAGAGGGTTGTGCAGCGAAAGCAAATTTATCAAATTTATTTTTTTTTTCTGAAATTGGGAACAGAAAAATTTTCCGAAAACGTTATTCGGAACAGCTAATCGATTATAGCAAATGAGATAATTTCGTCGAAAACAAAACAATTTTACCTACTTCGGATATTAGCCGTGTTTTTTTGCAAGCCCGGGGAGATTTGGTTGAAAAAAAACCACATCGGGGATTAGCGGTGCCATTACAGAAAGAAAATGGAGTTTCCATACAAACTATCGATAACAAGTATGCAATTCACGCCGGTAACACAGTTTTTCTCCGTGCTTAAGGCCCTAGTTATAGCTATCATTGAAAACCATCATTGAAAATTTTAATGATTGGTTTTGAGGGACTTAAAAAGCTAAATCAGTGCATTTTTCGATGCCAATATGAAGGCGGTGACTTAATTATTAATTTTTGCCAAAAAAAAATTTCGTTTTGGCCCAACCGTCCACATAAAATGACTTTTATTATTTCAATGAATGAACTACCTTACCAATGATCATTGAAAAATTAAACTTCATTTTATGGCGAAGTTTGGGCTTGAATACATTTTTTTTTCACAAAAATTATAATTTAAGCCATCAGCCTTATTTTTGTATCAAAATCATTTCGGACTTCACTTCCTAAATGTCTCAAAACCAATCATTAAAGTTTTCAATGATGGTTTTCAATGATAGCTATAACTGGGGCCTAAGTTAAGCCCCGAGAATTCTCCGCACTTAGCTAAGCCCGAAGGGGATTAGTTGTTGTTGCATTTAACATGAAAATTGCAGGACAGGACGTCGTTTTTTTCGATCGATTTCCTCGGGGCTTGCAAAAAAACACTGCTATTGATGGAATAATTTTAATTTTGTTTCTTTCATAGTCTCGAAATTGTCTATGTTTCAGCTGCTAGTAGATGGGGCATGTCATAAAAAATGTCCATATATTGGGATCACTAAACAAGAAAAATTTCTAAATCGAACAGTTCTTCCACAGTCCACACCGGAATGTCAACAAACAAGCTAGCAATAAGGAAATCTAGAAAAAAGAAGATTGTGGGGTAGGAGCTCAAAGCCGGTGGTCTACTTTTTTAACGTGTCCGCAAAATCTTTCCAAATAATCATTAAAAATATATATTTTCGGTGTACCAAGTGAAATTAACAGAAAATCTAATCGAACCAACTTTAAGAAATTGGACTTTCGATTTCAAGAAATTTCAAGTATTTCAGTTGTCTGGTGCAGTGTGAATAAGTGCCGTTAAGCGGTTGCTGTGTCTATAGCGGTTCGCTTCGACAAAAAAAAAAAAAAAATTTTCGTGTTTAAGAAACTAAACAATTTTGAAATATAATGAAATCCGGGGTAAGATTTAAAGCAAAAAAACAACAATGTAAAGAATTACCCAGTGAAACAGTGGATTTACTAAAAACAATGAGGAAAGAAAAAAAACAAACACCTAATAAAAAAGAAGGCTATAACGGTTTACCAAGCCAAGCCAAACCAAGTACGGTTAATAATAGCAACGCCGTAGCAACAGTGTATGCTTCATCGAGCGCAATACACGCTGCTAACTTACTGTTAGATATAAGCCAGCAAGGCGGGTCGCAGCAACATGAATTTGAACATGAATTTGAACAGCAGGAAGCCTTTGACTCACAAATGGAGGACTTCAGTGAGGATGATAACGACAGCTGGGAGACAGCTAACAAAAACGCAAGGAGAATAGTGAGTCCACGACCTCCAATCGAAAATTCTGGAGCTGAGGGTAACAGATTTGACGTCCTTAAAGACATCACTTTCCATCCCAGGGATGAAATCAACCAAGGTACTTTAAGTAATGTAAATAAAATTGCAGAAAATATTAACGTGGTTAATAATAAAATTAAATTTTGTCCACCAATCATTCTTTTTAAAACAAATGTAAGAAAGCTCATAGATGAATTATTGTCAAAAATACCGAATCTGCGCTTCCGTTTAGTGAATGTAAATAAAAATAAGTCCAAATTATTTGTAGAAGATCCGAGGGCTCACTCGGAGCTCATTCTTAAAATTAGAGAAAATAAAGACATTGAAGCACATTCATTCACTCCTGATGCAAACAAAACAATTAATTTGGTCCTAAGGGGTCTTACTTCCGACTTTTCTGTGGAAGAGATAAAGGAGTGTCTCGATCAGATGGTTCCGGAAACGGTCGAGTCGATAGCAAGGTTTGAAACATTAAAATCTAAAAGATTCTCATTCATGTATGACTTATTTTTGGTGAGGATTGCACCGGGCAAAAATTCGGACGAAATTGTTAAGATAAAACATATGTTTTACTCTAGAGTGCAATGGGAAAAACCCAGGGGAAACCTTGGGCCCAGGCAATGCCGACGCTGCCAAGCGTTTGGTCATGTCGCCAAAAATTGTGCTAGAAACTATAAATGTGTAAAGTGCGACAAAAAACATGAGCCTGGTCAGTGCATTCTCACCAAACATGAGTCATCAGTTGCTTATTGCATTAATTGTAAAGAATTCGGTCATCCTGCTAACTGGGGGGGTTGTTCCGCTAGAATTAAATATCTTGCAAATAGAAATACCGCTAAAAACATATCAAAACCTACATTGGTTTCTGCATCGCAAACACCTACAATTTTTAGAAATAACAATATTTCATATGCTGACCTGCTTAAAGGTTCCTTTTCTTCTAAAGAAAAACCGAAAACGGCTCAAGCTTCTCAAAATAACAGTGGTATTTTTACCGAATTTTTCAATCTCTCGCAAACATTGTTTGGCACGGGGGTAGAAACGCTAATTGAAAAAGTAAAAAAATTCATGTTAAATGTTCACAAGGAGGGGTCCTTGGAACACAAAAGAATTGCTTACCTCAATCTTTTGGATGAAATAATAATCTCTCAGCCATGAAATTAAAAATTTTAACATTCAACGTCTCGAGCCTAGTCGACCATAGTCGCAGAATCGAATTGCAAACAATTCGTGTACAAAAGAATATCGATATCGCTTTTGTGCAAGAGACTCACTTGGGGAAAAAACATAAAGTGTTGATTGATGGTTATAATATATTTCGAAACGATATTAATCAGGGTGTAGCCATACTTATTAAAGCTAATGTAAAAGTTAAGATAATCGAAGTAGATACTCAATTCCCGGCCTCTTTCTTATCTTTGAGTCTCAAAATAAAGCAAAATTTTAAATCATTACTTATTGGTTCTCTGTACATACCCTCGGCATATAATTCCACTATGTTTAAAAATGAGTTAGACAAAATCAATAATCTAGAAAATAAATTTGACGGTTTAATTTTAGGTGGCGATTTAAATGCCAGGAATACGATTTGGGGAGATATAACTCCCAATCCAAACGGAAAAAAATTACACAGCTGGTTAAAAGAACCTCACACGAATCTAATCAGAATTTCACCTGACATACCAACTTACGTTAGTGGGCCATCATTTTTAGACCACTTTTTAATTTCAAGCCACCTTATAAATCTCATTAACCATAATTTTACAACCAATACATTACCTTCATTTTCTGATCATCTTCCATTTCTACTCAATCTAAATTTGTATGGCTTAGATTTAGTACTGAACGAACCGATCACTTATACCTCTTACAAAAAAACTAATTGGCAGTCCTTCCAAAATGATTTAGACTCAAACATCAGCGAGAGCTTTCCCCCAACTGACCTTAATTTATCTGAACTAGAAATTGACTCTTATATTAACAAATTTTCCCTTGCTGTTAAAAATACGGTTAAATCGCATGCTGAAGAAATCATCCCTTCAAGAAAAAAATATAAAAATCTTCCAGACGAGATTAAAAAATTATACGTCGTAAAACACAAATGGCAGAAAAGACTTAAGCAAATATACCAAGCGTATCTGAATAGGAATAACCCAATTTACAAGAATCTTTCAAAAAACATCTCACTTATTAAAATAATAATCAAAGAGAAAGTTTCGATTTGGCTCAACCAGAAATTTCAACTCCACCTTTCAAAAATAAGTCCTGGTCCGCAGGCGTTTAAGCATATCAATCGCCTAATGGGGAAAAGAAATAAACTTAGCTACGAAAAGATTACATTGGAAGGAGTTCCTATCATGGGAGACTTGAATAAAGCCAATACCTTTTCCAATTTATACAAAGAAATTTACAAAGAAAAGAATCCAAGTTTTGACAAACTTCTTCAAACAAGAGTCAACTCTATCGTTGATTTTCTCTTGAGCACAATACCATCTTGCATTTTCAATTTTAATTCTCAAAATTCAGCTTTACAGCCAATTGACCAACAAAAATTCACTTCAAAAACTGAAATAAATGCAAGTGTCAAAACACTCAATAATAAAAAATCCTCGGGTATAGATCAACTCTCGAATTTCATCATCAAAAAATTATCTCCTTATGCTTTAGAATACCTAACAGTGATCATAAATAATTGTTTAAACATCTTTTACTTCCCGAATGCCTGGAAAATAGCGTTTATAATTCCCATTCCAAAAAAATTAGGTAACGCCGAGGTCAATGACTTCAGACCTATTTCAATGCTTTCTAACCTTGGGAAAATACTAGAATCGGTAATGTTAATAAAAATTGACTGGTTTCAGGAGGAACATAATAATCTTATACCCGATTACCAATTTGGGTTCAGAAAAGAACATTCTACGACGCATGCGCTTCTAAAAATTCATAATGATGTAACATTAAACTTAAGACAAAAAAAATGTACAGTGCTGTGCTCTTTAGACATGCAGAAAGCATTTGATCATGTTTGGAGTAAAGGTCTGCTTTTTAAAATAGCTAATAAAAATTTTCCGGCTGAAATTTTTGCAATGATTAATAGCTTTTTGTCAAACCGCAAAGCAATCGTTAGGATTCAGGGAGAGACTTCTGTAACGTTTGATATCTGCTGCGGCGTTCCCCAAGGATCGAAATTGGGACCAAAACTGTATAATCTATTTATGTCAGACTTCCCTCATGAATTATTTGAGGCAAATACTGTAGTTTCAAGAGGAGTACTCTTTGCGGATGATACTACTATTTATGCCCACGCATCCCTTCCTTCAAAAGCTCTAGCGTATACGAAATGTCATGTCAAAAAGATTAATATATATTACAAAAAATGGGGTATTAGCATTAACTATAGTAAATCAAGCTGCATCTGTATTAGAAACTCAACCTGTAACGGATTTAAAGGTAGGGCATCTCAAATCAAGAAATTGCGCCTTCGCATAAATAACCATACTATCAAATTTAAGGATAATCTAAAATACTTAGGTATTAATTTCAACAAACTCTTAAAATTCAACATCCATGCTAGAAATAACATCGTTAAAGCAAAAAGAGTTTTTTATATGCTAGCTCCATTCCTTAAAAACAACCACTTAAATCAGAAAACAAAACTTCTTTTTTATAAAACTTTCATTCGACCGGTCCTAATATACGCCTTCCCATGTTGGTTTACTATCTCTCCGGTAGTCGCCAAAGAACTAGAAATCATGGAGAGAAAAGTGTTGAGATTCTGCATTAACGCTCATTACGAATCTAGAAATAAAAAGTTTTCCAATAGATATGTATACGAAAATTCAAATATAATTCCTTTGATGAAATACGCTTTATCCCTTATGGATAAGGTAATTCATAAAATGAATTTCAATCAGAATAATTTAATCAAAGATATATACACTTCACAAAGCAATTTTTCGTGGAACAACTCAAATTACTTATCCCCGGTGGGCGTCATTCATGAGAACCTTCTAAGTGATTCGACCGTTTCCGGATCCGTTTCGCTCCTTCCTGTCTTTTACCAAAAGGCAGTGAGCAACCAAAACCGTGGATGATGGTTTCAGTTCTCGGATCACTCTCACTTCTGTTCTTTTTTTGTAATCTTTGCTTAGTAAGTTCGGAACTATTCGGAAGCGCTAGGTAAAAGTCAATGTTGTAACCAAGAATTATTATAATCTCAATAATTATTAGCCTACTAAAAGTAAATTTATAAAACAAATAATACTTGTAAACAATTATTCAATTTATTCATTCCTTAAAAGCTGGTGGGAATGAAAGTTAATGTTTGTAAAACCTAACTTAAAACAATATAAAACGTTATTCATAATTATTTTTCTATTTTTACAAAATAATGTATGTAATTAAACTCAAATAATAACCTTCATCTAATCCAACACATAAGGGAGCAAAACAATAATGTGAAAAATAATTTAAAACATTAATTTGTTAATATCATATTGAATTCACTTATCTTTACATCAATGCCAGCTATTGCACCCGAAGAGCGGGGTGCATCCGTCACTCAATAACGTTGAGCGATGAGATGCTCCCTGTTCTTCCTTTAATTTAAGTTATATTTAAGTTCCTAGTTCTAAGTGACTACAACGTCAAAGAAAAATCAAACACATCTTATGAGCAAAAGATAAATGTCATCAACCATAAGAACTAAAATGTCTAAACCATATAACTAAACGCCATGGGGCAAACAAAAATGTCAAATCGATATGGTAGAGCCATACTCCTCTAGCTCTAAGTATATATATAAAATAGAAAGAGAAATGTACAAAATGTAAAACAAAAAGTTGTCTCAATAAAAATTTACTCTTACTCTTACTCTAGAAAAAAGAAAACAGAAAAACTGAAGATTGTGTTGATAAAGTATTTTCTTTTTTATTTGAAACAAAATTCAGTTAAAAATAATGTCGGCCTTTTATTTAAAAAATGATCAACGTGAGCACCTTAAGCTTGTACGTGAAAAGTCACCTGAAGATGTTGTAGAGCTTTGCAAATCTGCCTTCGAATATCTAACCAACGGACCGAACAGTAGCAAGTATGATTTGCTTGCCAAAAAACACTCAACTTCTCCTGAGAAAGTACGTGCATCGATCGAAGCCCTTATATGCCTTCTTATCGATGCAACTAAAGCAAATGTAACCGACGAGGATTTCGAAAATTTGAGGAAAGATGGATTTTCTTCCGATCATGTATCAATTTTAATGCAATTCGTTACAAGCAAGCGACCCTTCGTTGAAAGTTCAATTAAATGGGCTAACATTAAAGCATATCGTTTGATAAATTTAGAATGGAGACTTGAAGTAAAAATATCATCGAGAAGCTTATTGAATCAAACAACAGTAATGGTTACAATGAAGCTGAATTTACACACGGAACCCAAAAGTGAAAACCGCGAATTGATAAACTTCGAAGATAGCAAAATAGTTCACGAGAATGAAGCCAAAAATCGAAAGGATGTTATAGTCCAAACAGACATTAACAACCTTTTGCATATCATTGATGTGCTGGAACAGGCTATGCTGGAATCCAAGAGCCGACGCATAAGGAATCTCGTTGGAGCAATCCATTAAAGAAGAGATTCGAAAGGGTATTATCAACCAAGTTCTACATTTCACTTTCATTCGAAATGAAACTGATATCAATTGAAATTAGATTGACTTCAATCTCATTTCGAGCGAAAGTGTAATGTAGAACCTGGCTGTGTCTTTAATTTTTAAAAATAATTAAATAGCCGTAGGTTAAATAGATAAATATGAAAATAAGTATTACACATTGTTTTTTATTTTATAAAATGCTGTTCGTCAAACTGTGTGCATTATCTCCACACCAACATTTTAAGTTACTTTGTTGCTTGGTTGACTAATAGTTGATTAAGCACAAACTCATACCGAACTCCCACTTTTAATAGCGAAAAACTGTTATAAATTGGCATGTCTCTAGTTCCGTCCCTATATTTTATGCCACCTGACAAATATAGTCTAGTTTAAGGTGGTATTAAAAAGTACAATCCAGCAGCAACAAATCCTTTGAGTGGTTTAAAAAAAATTAGGTACGTAAACAACTTAACTCTTGGTATGGGGAAATTGGAAATGGAACGGCAACCGATATTGCAGAAACTAAAAATTCATTTCCGCTTTTAACAATTTGTTCTAATTTTGCCTTTCTTTTGGTCCCCTGAGGCAAACAAAAAAAATTTTACACATTTTTTCCGTTAGTCTCGGTACTCACGTAATTTGTGATGTGTAGATATCTTAGCTCTCGGTATGGGGAAACTAAAAATGCGACGGCAACACATGTTATAGAAGCGTGGGGTTGAAAATAGCTTTATATTTATAAATAGTTTTACGAAAACGACACGGCTCCAGAAGCGTTAATTAACTAACCAAACTAATTGCCTCTTCCGTGTTGTTTTACTAAAACGTCCGTGTCGTTTTACTAAAACGCCTTACGGAATTAGGTTGGTTATGATTGTCAGTTAAATTCATTATTTTAAATGGGAAATGACTTAGGGAAAATGATAGAGCATAATTTCCGATTAAAAAAAATAATTTAAGTGGTAATGCTTCTGGAAATAAAATTGTAAAAACGCTATTTTCAACCCCCCACCACCGGCACCAAAAAAAAACTTGCCAGACTTTTGTTTTCGATATCATCACGCATACACCTACAAACCCTCGTACTCATATTTTCGTTATGCTTCCACACCCAAAATTTGCTGTAAGCTCAGCTAAGAAAAGTAAGGCTATATACCTCTACATAAAATACAATACAAACTACTCCGGAAGAAGTGCTTTATACTAATTGTATAAAAAATTTATTGTACGTTTATCATCCCATCATTAAAGTCACCTTAACTAATAAAAGTCCTATTTATATTATTCTTCCGCTGTTGCTTTTGCGGCTTTAGCTTTTGCTGCAACTTTTTTCTTAAGCCGATCAGCTTTTCTTTCCTCAGCTGTCTTCTTGAGACCCTTCACTCTTCGTGTTTGAATCTTTGTAACGTTTTGACGACCAAGATGCACGCGTCCACGGGTATTACCCAAACCATCTCGGGCGATATTCTTCTTCTTTGTAACCTTAAGTTGTTTCGGCTGTTTCCTGGCCTGCTTGTATAAGTCTTCAGAGGCAATTCTAGTCCGACGAACAGAAAAATCGGCCGATGGCCCAATCTCCGTTAGTTCAATGCGAGGAGTTTTTTGTCCAGATTTCTTAAGTAAGATTTTATACGATCTCAAAAGTATGGTAAGATCTTCTGTGCATGTGAAACTCATAACATGTTCAATGCCTTGCAAGCGAATAGCTTCCACTTTGTCCTTTTGGAAGGTATCTGTCAGTAAACTCCTTAATCTTCGCAACTCATCTGTTTGATTCCATTTGGGACCGTTGAATACCAAACATGGTTTCACGCATGTACCGATTTTATCATTTTTAAACTCAGACATGGACATATACTGCTTGATGCCCAATTCGATCATGTCAAGGACTTCGTTTTCGAAAATACGCCCAAGTACCAAGTTGTTTGGACGTTTTTTAGATGTCGAACCAAATACAAAAAGTGCACAATCGTTTTTCATTGTTAAACTAAAAAAAAACAAGTATTGTATCGATTTAACTAAACAAACAAGTTCCCTCAACTTACAATTCTAGGGAAGATGGGTCTTCAAAAGGTGTAATATCATTGTTTCGATTCAGCACTTTAACCAAGGGCTTCTTAAGTTGATGTAAATCCTTCATAGCTAGTTTGACATCACCTGTACATTTTCGTCCATCAACAAACAGCATGTTACGAGAAGCCTCAATTAATTGGGGCTCTCTCGCCAAAAGAATCTTTTTCCCCTTGCGGGTTTTGGGTTTTCTTAGAAAAAAAATATTTGTAATTCTCAATGAAATGTATATGTATATAGCTTATAAATTTACCTAATTCTCATTAAAGACATGATTTTTAGTAGCAAAACTTTTTATTATTTACGAAACCGATAAATTTCTCCAACTTAAATTAATTTCCACACGTGCGTCTCCAGAGCGGCTGCGGCTGTCAAAGTTCTTGGTTCTGTTTCCTTTTCGAAAATAGGAACTTAAAAATTCTAGTACGTTTGTGGACCGTGGTTATGTTTGTGGACTTATACTACGTTTTCACTGAGCACTAAATCGCGATGTAAGTGGATTTAGCATAAATCCTCTTCAAATCTCCAAGATTTACCATACAAATTGAAATCTCCTCAAAAGAAGATTTATACTACGTTTTCACCGAGCACTAAATCGCGATTTAAGAGGATTTAGCATAAATCCTCTCCAAATCTGGAAGATTTACCATACAAATTTAAATCTCCTCAAATGAATATTTAAAATAAATCTCATTGAAATCTTCTTGCAAGAAGGAGATTGTGAAATCAAACAATCCTAATTTTGTAGAACGCACCCTTTTAAACGTCAGTTTTTCCATTGAAAAAAAAAATATCAAATATTTTTGCGCGTTGACTGTAAGAATAAAAATGTAATTATTTACAATGTATTTCATATATTTATAATAATATATTTTAGTAAATAAAACAAATTCCAGATAATGCAACAACCAAAACAAACAAAAACCAACGGAAAACCTGGACTCATTGGGCCTTACCAATAATCAAACGCTAATGTCGACTATTAGTTAACCGGAAGGTTAAAACAAAGTGCTAAGATTTAACAAAATGCTACCAATAAACAATTTAACCCTTTCACTAACTAGTGTCCAGACTTTCCTTGAATCTATTGCAAAATCTACTACAAATTAGAAAATAAATTGAATGAACTGTCAGAATTTCCACGAAAGTCTGTTAAAGTTCCAACCGGAGGCAACCAACTAATTTATTTTTAGTTTATTTAGTTTAGTTTATTTATTTATGAATTCAGATAATTAAGTCGTTTGCTGAAGGAACAATTAAAACCCAAGTTGGTTTTATATTATTTCTATCAGCAGGTCCAGTAATTTTAAATTAAAATTAAAAAACAATCACAGTGATATTTTAATATTGTAGTCAGATTTTCTTATTTTTTGTTTTGGGGCGTAGGTAAAACAAGTAGGTAGGTACAATATTTTATAAAGAAGGCGAAGTTTTACTTTTCGGGAACGCTCTTGCCAGCTACCGAAAAAACATCGTAAGTCCATCGCTCTGCTTAGTTGCGTCCTCCCTTGTCGCCACATTCACACCTCAGATGCCCGCTCTTGCCACAGCTGTAGCAAGTCTTGGTTACTTGGAAATGTGACTGGCTCTGTTGCATTTGTAACACGATAAAATGAAGTTGGACGAGCTACGGCTATCGTACATCTGTTCGGGACAGTTGCGGGCCCAGTGGTCGAGTTTGTTGCATTTGTAGAATGTTGGGTTATCCATTTGGGTGCAGGATTTGGAAATGTGATCAATTCCATTGCGACGACTCCTCGGGGCATGCATTTCTCCGGGTTGCCTCCATTCCTCCGCCACCGCCCGGAGCCCGGAATTACATGTCACGTGCATAATGGCCGGGACGATTGCATTTGTAGCAAGCGATGATTAAATTGTTGATTGATGTTTTGTTTGTTAAGTTTTTTTTGGATAACTTTATTTTCTGCAACACTGTCACATAAATAAAAAAAAACAAAGCAGGAACTGTCATAATTTGCTCTATTCCTTCAAAGTTAAGTATTGCCGTATTATTTTTTTACAGAATGTATTAAAGTACTAATAGTGCGTCAATTGATTTAAGTGTTGGAGCAATTTTTTTTTAAATTAATAACACCATATTTTTTAACAAGGAAATATATTTCTTATACTTTATTTTAATATTTTTCATTCGAGGAAAATCTTAAACTTAAAACATTTTCAAAAAAAAATAAGTAAACTGGCATATTTTGTCTGAGTATTTAATTATTTTTTTTTTTAGGTTTTCTATTGTTAAACAGTAAGGGCCAGTTTTTCACAGTGTGTTATCTGTTATCCATGATTATTTCCACTTGTATCAAAAAATCCATAGCTTGAGTTGTCAATCATGGATTAAGCCAATCAGCTGATTTCGGTTGATTTACACCATTTAACCAGGATTTTGAAAATTGTATCAAAAACTCGACCTATTGTGAACAACTGGCTCTAAGGGTATCTGAAGATTGAAACCAACCCATGAATATACCTATACCTATTGAAATCGACCTGCTAACATGGGAGTAGAATTAAGTATTAAATACAAATTTCGGTACCATAAAACAGCACTAGGGCAGCACTTTTCATTTAGTGTTCGACTTTAAACATGGATTTCCGTGTATTAAATTTTGACATATTGCTAACGACTAAACTGGAGATTAAAGTCGTTATTGGTATGTGGATTTTCTAAAATCTGAAGATTTTCTTTTAACCTCAACACTAAATTTGATTATTAGTAAGGCCCATTGAAGTGTGGGCCGAAAAATTGTGCTTTTTTTCTATAATTAGGGATTCTTCTATTAAATGTACTCACTATAATGTTATTTTGAAGAATCAAATGCTGTGATAACAATAGATTTAGGTTACTCGACTCATTTTTAATAAATAGTTTATTCAAAATTAATTGTTTTATTGCTCAAAAATTGTTTTTTCTGTTTGCTTATACATTTTCCGATTAAATTTGTTTTATTCTTGTCAAATTGAGTTGACAATTGAATGGCAATTCAGACTGAAAACGTCACATTAATCTCCTTTTTTTGTGGTGAAAACACTACAAGATTAATTTTAAATCTCCTACCTTAAATCCCGGATTATCTCTTGGTGAAAACGTAGTATTAAATCTCATTGAAATCTTCTTGCAAGAAGGAGATTTTCAAATCAAACAATCCTAATTTTGTAGAACGCACCCTTTTAAACGTCAGTTTTTCCATTGAAATAAAAAAAATTATAAAATATTTTAGCGCGTTGGCTGTAGGAATAAAAATGCAAGTATTTACAATGTATTTCATATATTTATAATAATATTTTGGTAAACAATACAAATTCCAGATAATGCAACAACCAAAACACACAAAAAACAACGGACAACGTAGACACTGGAGGATGGGGAGCTTCTCATTGAAGAGTGGGCCGAAAAATTGTGTTTTTTTTTCTGTAATTATGGATTCTCCTATACTCTAATGTTATTTTGAAGAATAGAATGGTGTGATAACAATAGATTTAGGTTACTAGACTCATTTTTAATAAATAGTTTATTCAAAATTAATTGTTTTATTGCTCAAAAATTGTTTTTTCCGTTCGCTATACGTTTGCCGATTATATTTGTTTTACTCTTGTCAAATTGAGTTGACAATTGAATGGCAATTCAGACTGAAAACGTCAATTTAATCTCCTTTTTTGTGGTGAAAACACTTCAAGATTAATTTTAAATCTCATACCTTAAATCCCGGATTATCTCTTGGTGAAAACGTAGTATTAAGGCTTATGTCGTTTTCGTTTGGATTTTCGGAGTACTCCTTTTGCACTCCTTTTTCACTTCTACTACTCCAAAAGTCTTCGATTGGCTGTTCCGAGTAATGTTTTCGGAGTGTTCTTCTGTTCCCAATTTCATATTGGAGTAGACGAGGAACACACACATACACACAAAGTTTTTCGTTGGATTAATTGTCAGAAGTGGCAAGTACTTGAAGAAGCCATTTTGTTAAAGGCGACTTTAGGTAGTGTGCGTGTAAATTTAGGAAAGTCGGTGTTTTCATATTCGATTGGAATTAAAACGGAGTAGAATAGACCAAGAATCCAATCGAAAACGACATTAACTACATAAGCCAAAAAGTACTTTTGTACAAAAGTAAAAAAAATTTTTTCCCGCTAGCGCAGTTGCAGTTTCTGCATCTTTTTAAAAGTTTTCCAGTCAGAAAAACTATTCCAAAATGAGTTTGAAAATTTTCACTTTTGTACTTTTTCACTTTTTGGGCTTATGTAGTTAAGCCTTTATTTTATGTCCTTGCACATGAGCCACGATCAGGGAACTGCGAATTGGGAATGGTCGCGAATTTTAATATTTCATTTACATGAGTGGTCGTTGACAACTGCGCATTTTCATAAAATATAAATAAGTAAAAAGAGTTTTTGAGGTTAAATTCGAAAAAAATTTTTATTCGCCGGTCTGTGGAATACGACCTTATGTTGTGGATTGCGAATTTACGTTTGACAGTTCACCGAAGATAAGTTGTTGGTCGCGTAGATATTAAAACACAAAATTCCCAATTTAAACTAGTTAAGGCTTAACTACATAAGCCCAAAAAGTGAAAAAGTACAAAAGTGAAAATTTTCAAACTCATTTTGGAATAGTTTTTCTGACTGGAAAACTTAAAAAAATGATGCAGAAAGATTAAATTTTGGTTTAAAAAAAAATGTGTATATTCTATTTCACAAAACAACTGCGCTAGTGGGAAAAAATATTTTTACTTTTGTACAAAAGTACTTTTTGGCTTATGTAGTTAAGCCTTTATTCTACGTTTTCTTTAGTGCCGAAATTTGAATTTGAAATTTTGCTAATTTCGTTTGACAGCTCATTTCATTTTGAATTTGATCTGGCTTGTTTTTGTTGTTCTCAATGAATTCCACATTGAATGGATTCCACTTGGGTGTGTTCATAAAGTGTTCACGTAATTTCCTGTCGATTTTCGTGCAAATTTTGTTGAAACTACCTCATTTGGATTTTTAATGAAAAGTTTACTTTGTGCAAGTGAAGAAGTATCTTCTCACTGCACTCTTTACTCCACTTGATTAAGCGAAGTTATCTGAGTGGACGACGAATGAAAATAAAACACATTCGAACAATTAGGAAAGGCACAAAGAAGAATGAGCGATAACTCTGCAATTTGTTCAACCTCAGCAATTTCGTCTACCCCGGCCACCACATACGTCCCTCGCCAACGTGCTTAAAAATCGCAAGAAGAAATTGCATGGTTTAAAAGCAGTCAATCTGATTGTTACGAATTGACAAACTCTATTCGCGTTCCACACTTCAACAAACAAATTGTTCGCGCACGGGTAACCACAAAATCCCTTTTTTTTTGTTTTCTTGCTGGTCGTCATTCGCGACGAATAAAAAGCCATGTGAAAGAAATGGACGAATATTCGTTCATTATTCGTTGGTCGTTGGTCGCTCTCATGTGAATACCTAGTCCTAGAAAGACAGTAGAAAGCTTTAAAACATTGACTTATGCTGGATTTACACGACCGACAAATTGGCAGTATTCTGGCATTTAACTGTCAAAAAAATGACAGAACAATGGAAAAGTTCATTCTTTTGGCAGTATAATGACAAAAAAATGCCAATTTGTCAGTCGTGTAAATCCAGCATTATTATATATATTATATATTATATAATAAGTCAATGCTTTAAAAGAAGGGCGCTTGGCCTTAAAATAAATTTAAGTCGAACAGTTTTTCATCTTTGTCACCAAATGAAAAATTTGACATTTTTGTCAACAACACAAACCTTCTTCCACTTCCATGTGAAAAGGAACATTTCGATTTTCATTACTTGACGGTGTTAAATGAAAATTTACTCTTTTTTATAAAGCCAAGTTAATAAAATAATGGGAAAAACATCTAAAGACAAGCGTGATATCTACTATCGTCTTGCCAAAGAAGAAGGTTGGCGTGCTCGCAGTGCTTTTAAATTGTTACACATCGACGAAAAATTTCATATTCTTAAAGGTAAACTGTTCCCAATCTCTTCATAGTTTTATTTTGGCTCAAATAATATATTCTAACCCCATTCTTCCTCTAGACGTGACAAGGGCCGTTGACCTATGTGCAGCTCCTGGTAGTTGGAGTCAGGTTCTTTCTAAACGACTCTACGAAGACCGCAAGAATGAAGATGTTAAAATTATAGCTGTAGACCTTCAGGCGATGGCTCCGTTGCCTGGTGTGATACAAATTCAAGGAGATATTACAAAGCTAAGTACAGCAAATGCTATAATCGAGCATTTCGGTGAGAAAAAGGCTCAATTGGTCATATGTGATGGTGCCCCAGATGTGACTGGATTACATGACATCGACGAATATATACAATCGCAGCTATTGCTCGCCGCTCTTAGCATTACAACACATGTCCTAATGCCCGGAGGTAATTTCGTTGCAAAAATCTTTCGTGGAAAAGACACAAGTCTCCTCTATTCGCAACTGAGAATCTTTTTCGAAACTGTGTCCATTGCTAAGCCACATAGCTCAAGGAATTCAAGCATTGAAGCTTTTGTAGTGTGTCAGAATTATAAGTGCCCCGATGGATACATTCCCCAAATGATCAACCCTATGGTGGATGATGTTAAACTTATTGCCAGTGCCACTGAATCGGAAGTCAACAAACAAATCATTCCGTTTGTAGTTTGCGGCGATCTGCGTGGATTCGATTCGGATATGTCGTATAGTCTGAATGTAAGTTCATTCCAAATGCCAACATTTTTTTTTTTAACTTAACCAATTTTGATCTTTACAGCTTGATCCTGATTCCACTTACACGTATCGTGAAGTCATTCAAAAACCTATATCACCTGCATATAAGGAAATTTTGGACAAACTCAAATCGTGTTCCATAAAACACTCGGCCATTACCGTTGATCATCAAGATCAACCGCCGACAGAAACGAAAAGTTAAGCTGGTCATTACTGTTTATATTAGGCTTTTTTCTATTTTATTGATGATGATACCAAAATATGTGTACAGGAAAATGCTCAATATATGCGCAATTTCTTTATTCAAAACTTTAATAACTAATAATTCCAACTATTTACACGAAAGCTGATATTTTACTACTTTTGTTGGTTGCCTTTTCTTTTACTCCATAACGATGAACCTTGTTGCTCTCGGGAAAATCGGGTAGTAGATTGTGGAAATTCTCTACTTGCAAACTATGTTGTTCGGTCCAGATACCATCACCCGTAAAATGATACTCACTTTCGATTAAATACAAAATAAGAGCAAGTATCTTCGACTGGCTGATGTCTGTAATTTTTTGTTCCACTTTGATTTCTTGTAGATTTTCTGTTCTGTAAAGCATCTTTAGTTTTTCTTCTATTCTTATGCTAAAAGAAAAAGATTGTTTTTTTAATTTTTTTTTCCGAAAACCACAAACTCGCTTTGGTCAAGAAACACTCACATTGGATATAAAAGGAGATAAAGATTTGAATAGATATCTTGATTGGTAAAATTTTTTGTTAAAAGATAATCGTAACATTGTTTTACTTGTACGACTGGTATGTGGCACCAATTAGGATGACGAGTTAAAATTGATCGAATACTGCTTTCACTTTCCTTCAGTATGTTCGACAGAAAAACAACTACATCTCTTCCTTTTGTGCGATCTGATCCTTCGCGAGCAAATCTAAATTGAAGAAATAGATAAAAAGACCTGTTAAACTGTTTTTTGAAAAGTGAATAGCCAGCTCAGAAAATTTGTTCGATTTCAATAATAATTAAAGTACTTGAAAACACAATTTCTTGTATTATTGTCTTTATTGATTCAGAGTTCCTTAAAAACAGACTTAATAATAACTTATTGTAGCTGCTACAATCTTTATTGAAGGCCAAATTTTTGGATTTTACGTGTTCGCTTCAATTATCTTAAATTGATCACGTGAATTGCGCCCAACTACACAATTGTTGGTAGCGTTGCGATTTTATGCGCTCGGATCATTTCAATTAATAATTGCAGACGGTTTTTTTATTTTTAATAATTTCACGGTATAGCAGAGCGTTTTTGACTAACCAAACTTCCTCTTCCAGCGAATAAATTACTTTGGGAAGTTTGGGATCCTTGTTGTTCTTTTCAGCACTATTCTCCAGTAATTTGTTCGCAATTTAACACACAAATATTATGTCGATATGATGGACAGATTAAAATTTTAATTTGAAAATGACAGTTTTTGTTTTGTATTGAAAAATATCAAACTGGAAGTTGGCCAACTTTAGATCTCCAAGAAGAGAGTTTAGAAAAAAATAGATGTTAGTTTTAACTTAATAATTGATAATTAATAAGCTCCTTTCTAGTAGCAAGTGAGATCACCAGAAGGAAACGAACATTTTTTTTTAGACTATAAGCCGTTAGGCTATTTTGAACCGATTAACAACCGACAATTTTATACTATGTAACTTAATGTTATTCAGTTGGTCTATTATGGACCATGTCTGACAATGAGATTACTAACATCAACTATGTGAGTTAAATTGTGGTATCTTACAAATTTTAGTTTAGATTCTAAACAAGCACTAGGTATGCACATAATGATTTCAAGTGTTACTTAAAAAAAAACTAAATTGCTAAAACTTACTTTACAAATGCATCCGAACTGCAAGATAGGACATGTAAAGAGGCACATCTTACTTTAAGTTGATTCAAATAATCAAGTCTCAAACGAGCTTTGTTCTGATAGTGAACTAACCTCAATATTCTTGGGTTAGTTCTCAGAACTTGAAACTCTTCAATGTCTTGTAAATCGTTAAGTCTATCTAGAACTGTGTCTGGGCTCAAAGTGAGTATTTCTAGACATCTTATAATAGCATTTTCTTGTATTCCAAATGATTCAATGTGATGTAAAGTTTTCACTAGACTTTCTGCTGAAGACATAATGATCTTTGGAGTCTTGAATAATATTTTACGAATGTCCTGTCCATCAATAGACGGAATCTGTTGAAGAATTTTTCTGGCGTTGTCGGGGTCGCCGTACAGTACAAATGCGTTTTTAGCTATACGTTCTTTGGTGAAGTTCAAATCATCAAGCAGAATATTAACCATTCGCTGAACCGAGTAAAAGCTTCTGTGTCGAACACGCCCGTAAACCCTCCAGAGTTTTTCAAGATCTTTGTCGGTCATATCTAACCGTTGTTTCAGATAGGAGTTCAGTATGTTCTCTCGCAAGACTTTTAATTGTATTTCTTCGCCGTATTTTGTTGAAACATGGACATCGATGTCTGTGAATCGAGTGCGAAGTCTTTCCTGAATGTCCAAATCGAAAGGAAGAAAATGTTGACTCTTCAGTGTTGAGATGTTCCTGTTCATGATGGTGACAAACTTAAGAAGTAGATTAAGTGAAATTGTTTCACAGCCACATTCCTCGAGTACATTATGTCGATTTTGTATTGTCAATGTGTTTTGATATAGAAGCATTGGTTTCTCGAGAATTTCATTGATGCTATAGTTTAGTGATTTCAGAGTTTCAGCTGAACTAATAAGGTGTTCACGTTTTACTGTATAAAGTTTATTATGCTTTTTCAATGCTTCACTCCAGTATTTGTGTGTGGACCCTTGTAAATGATGTCCCCAATTAATTTGTATTAAACTGTTTCTTTGAAAAAATATTTACCTAAAAATCGGTTAAGGTAGCCCGGTGTAACTCGATTCTCATTGATGTGTATCTCGTCGACTTTAGATGGAAGAAAACGTACAAGGACATTATTTATCGGCTTTCTATTCCCAAGGAAGAATCCGCGGTTGCATAGCATGTTTATTTTGTTTTAACTTTTCGAAAGGCACTTTGAAAGTAGCGAATTTTGACATTTAAGTGATGTCGTCCTTGTATATATACAAAGATGTCATAAGGTTTGTTCAGTGACAAAATAGTTAGATTAGAACAGAACAGAATAGAACAGAACAGCACAGATTCGTGGTAAACGTCAGAACAAGTTAGAACAGGAAATCTGTTCTAAGTTGTTCTACCTAAAAAGCTAGTACAGAAAATCCTGTTCGAAACTGTTCCAAAGTGTTCTAGACAGCCTCACTGAACAGCAAACCAGAACAGTTTAGAACAGAAAATTCCTCATTGAACAGCAAAAAGTTGTACTTTTCTGTTCGAAACTGTTCTAAACTGTTCCGAACAGCCTCGCTGAACAAATCTATAGTGGCGTTCCAAATTTAAGCAAGAAACATCGAATAAAGATAGCGCTGAATTAAAGTGAGTTTGATTGGTATTTGATGTATATCAAAGATAGAAGGCTCTCCAAAACCGGTGAGAACACCCACGCTGGCGCGATACGAATCTCGCGCGAACGTTTCGCGATGGTTTTGGAGATCCTGTAAGACGGTAGAACTAATGGGTGATTTTTTAAGAGGTTTAGAACTTTTTTAAAAAAAAAAAACACAAAAAATTCGAAAAAATGAATGAAATATTTATTTGAATCGATAGTTTGAACCTTGCAATTTAATGTTTAAAGATAATTTCATGCAAATGTTGACCGCGGCTGCGTCTCAGGTAGCCCATCCGCTGAGTCCAATTTTGACATACTCTTTCACATATATCGGCCGGTATCTCACGAATGAATGCATGGATGTTGGCTTCCAGTGCGTCAATCGAAGCGGGCTTGTCCCTATAGACATTAGCCTTGACATACCCCCACAAAAAATAATCTAATGGTGTCAAATCGCACGATCTAGGCGGCCAATTGACCGGCCCGAAACGTGAAATTAACTGTTCACCAAACTCGCCTCGCAATTGCGCCATTGTTTCGCGTGCTGTGTGGCATGTGGCACCGTCTTGTTGAAACCACATATCATGCAAGTCAAGAACTTCCATTTCGGGCAAAAAAAAGTTTGTTATCATCGCTCGGTAGCGTTCACCATTGACAGTAATGCTGCGATTCGCATCATATTTGAAGAAATATGGCCCAATAATGCCGCCGGCCCATAAACCGCACCAAACAGTGGCTTTTTCGGGATGCATTGGTAGCTGTTGCAATGCTTCTGGCTGATCTTCACTCCAAATGCGGCAATTTTGCTTATTTACGTACCCATTCAACCAAAAATGAGCCTCATCGCTGAACACAAGCAGCGCGCGATGAACATTTCGAACCGAGCACGAATTTTGATAGTAAAATTCAATAATTTGCAAGCGTTGTTCATTTGTAAGACGATCCATGGTTAAATTGCAAACCAAACTGAAGCTGTTTGACAGTGACACAAGGTACTAAACACACGTCAGCTGTCAAAACCAGTGTTGCCAAAACCAAACCAGCTAAAAAATCACCCGTTATTAAGACGGTGTTCACATTGGACTCACTCCACGTGACTAGTTTCTGGTTTTGTTGAATATAGAAGTAAAAAAAGAAGTAATACTGAAAATAATTTTTAAGCTTAGTTTTCTATGGGTTTCATTAGCCGTGTTCCTTTCCTTTCCTTTAGGGGTGGCGAGGTACTCATAGTACTTTTCTAGCCATATTGAATGGAACACACAAAATTGGTTTTCCTACAAACCTCATCTACTCGCCATCGTCATGAGAGCACGAGTAGTTCGTAGTACTAGATTATTGTTTGCATCTACTCAAAGGAACACGGCTATTAGTGCAGTATATTAGTTTAGCCACGAATTGAAACTAGAGATGACATAGCACCCCCGACTGCATTGTGTGAAGCTGAAATTTACGGCCAGGTGTACAAACGTGGTTCAAATTTGATTTGTGGGTTAACCACGAACCACGTTTGTACAACTGTGTGAAGATTCCTACTGTCTTTGTGTGAGGAATTTACACATAAATTCTCATTTTTTACCTATAAACTGACATTTCAAGCTTGTAGCCAAATTGAAATGGCTGTCGATGATTCTCTCCTTCATGGGGATAATCTCTCATCATGACTATTTCGGCTTTCGCCACGAACAAAAACCGAACACAGCTTTTGTTATCGACATTTCTATGGTGGAGGTTCCGAGTTCGCTGATATCAGAAATCTAAACTGACTTATTCAGCTATATGTATATGCGATGTTTTATTTTGTATCTTTCGGTGACAGTTGCAATCTGCAAACCGAAACACATACTTTTTATTAATTTTCTTATCAAAGTCTTTCCGCCGCTGGTGGCAATTTGGAAACTCGGATGCAAATTATCTCATTTAACTTTTCTCAGTGAATATTAAAATAATAACTTTTCTTCTCGAATGTATACATAAATTGTTTTCCAGCATATTATTTTAATAGAACAAACTACCATTAAGAATTTTTAACACTTCTTGCAATCATTCCACGTTGATTTGTCTGCGCCTCAATTTTGATAATTATAATGGGCCTTCTTTTTGTCAAATAAAGTATAGTTTTTTGTTTATAAATCTTGTTGTGTGTTTATGATATTAACTAATTAAGATTTATTCTTAAGTTTAAATCAATATTTGCTGGCCGAATGAAATGTTAAAAGCAAAACCATACTTAGAAATTGCCTGTTAATTAATTGTTATTGGATTCTTCAATTGACTAATTTGCATTTAATATATTATTAATATAATCTCTTGGACAAACAACCAATTGTTTGTTTTGCTAATTTCTGTCAGTGCATTGTAAAGTCAACAACCCACATCATAACAACATGATGACCTCAGCATTCTTGAACAAGCCTGATGACACAACATCTTCGTGCTATATGAATGATTTTCAAAACATGCTTGAAAAAGGCAAGGAGCCAGATATGACTAAAGTCTATAATCCAAAGGTTGCTCAAGAATTCGAAAAATATTTAAACCCTTCAACATTGAAGCGGCACGTCTTGCGGAGTGAGAAAATTCAAAAGATAATAGATATCTACGCAAAAGCCGAGAAAAGATCGAAAGCAGATGTTGAACGACAAATAAGAGATATTCTCGACGAAATTGGATTAGAACGAAGCGTTGTGATTTTTCGATGGTGCGGAATTGCCATTACTGCTATTGCAAAGAGAATAACATCGGGAATATTTGTCAATGGAAAGAACCTAAATCGGGTAAAAGATGGACTTGGGAAGAATCCGGTATTATATTTGCCCAGTCACCGGAGTTACTTGGATTTCATTTTGATGTCGTACATATGTTTTCATTACAACATTGAAATACCAGGGATAGCAGCTGGAATGGGTAAGTTTAGTCAAATTCTTCAGGGTTCATTGCTTTATGTTTTTTCTTAAAATAATCACTCCATTATGACCATAATATTTGTTGTTTTATTTTCTGATATTTTACTGGACCTTGAACAATTAAAATTAAACTTGTATTTACTTTTGAACTTCTAATTAAATTTTAACAGGTGCGATTTCCTTGGTCTTTGACCTCATTTTCGGATTATTTTTTAATGAATTCTTGTAGTTTTTTTTTTTAATTTTAAAGATGATATAGGTATATATGAACGAAAATAAACTTTGAATTAGAGATGATATAGGTAAACGCAAATAAACTTTAAATTAACCACTTGATATTAATAGAATATGAATTTTACATTTTACAAAGTCAGGAGGAAGTAAGCAAAGGTATTGTTCTTGTCTGGTTGTATGAACGGTTTTAAATTTTGATAAGTGCTATTATTCGTGTCATTACAATATCCGTAAATATGCAATCTGACGTTGCAGAAATATTTTTATTTGTAAAGGTTCCTATCATTTTTGTTGTTTTTTTTTAAACAAAAGGTTATAGGTATAACTGTATCTATTACGACTGTTCTGATATTCGATCGAATTTGAAAACGGAAAAGAAAATTGAATCCGTGCGGATTGAAAACGACTTACTAGCACTCGGCTACCTACAAAGGTAAAAGATTAGCCAATAAACAAACTATTAGGCCTTTTTCGGAGAAAATTCCGTTCCGATCGGATACCATGATAGGGGTCAATATTTTTAAGGACAGTATGTGAAAGTACCCAAAACTATAGGAATGTATTTGATATACAGGGTGTCCCGGACCTGGTTGGAAGTATTTAAGGGTGTGGTTTTCTTAAATCCACGAAAATTGATGTCAAAATTGGAGATAGACCTTTTCTGTAAAACGATTTTTTCTTAGATTTTACCCAAGCACCACACCCTAAAATAAAAGGTGATTTTTTAGACGTATGGTTTTCAATAAGAAATAAAACGCATATAATTTAATTTTATGGCCAAGAATTTAGCTTTATTATAAAGATAAGGGTTTGCCATTATGTTTTAAAAATGATTTCGGGCAAGTGGTTGCCGCGGCTGGCTCGAATAAATTCTAGCCGAGAGGTCCAATTTTCGACAGCTCCTATTGTTGCGCGCGATGGCGGATGGACTCATTCGGGTCTTCTTCGATACGACAACATTTATTCGGTAGCAGTTTCAAACGTAGTGCCGTTTTGCGTGCTCCACAGCAGCAGCGTCTTTGGTGCGCACCGTACGGCGTCTCTGAATATGCGCATTATCTACTAGAGTAAACGTGGTGCGAAACCGATCCATGGTTGCTCGAATTTATGCGATTTTGCGATTATGTCGACCGAATATTGGGCGCGCGATGCGTCGCGCGAACCGAAATATTATTTTGGTAATAAATTTGCACGATTTGCAAACGTTGAATTTGAAATGGCAAATCAAACTGAGCATAAATCAAGTGACAGCTGTCAAAAAGACCAACTCCGAAAAATGTATTGCCAGATTGAAAACCACACGTCTAAAAAAACACCCTTCACTTCCAACCAGGTCCGGGACATCCTGTATGTAAGTAGTATAAATAGCTGTACAAATTGTTAAATAAAGTTACTCCTAAACACCGGCGGCACTCTTGATATATTTTATCAGCGGATTATGCTTTAAACAGATTTCTACAGCGCTAAACGCCTAGGGTGTGACTGACGAACTTCTTGAAACACAACTATGTACATAGTGCGCGTTCAACGGATATCTGAATTTTTCGAATTCTGAATTTTTGGAGCTTCTGATTGGCCAGCTGTCATAAAAAGTTAGATGTAATATGAATTTTCAGAAGTTTTAAATTTTTATGACAGCTGCGGTAAAATATTTTATTTATAAAAATGGAAATTAAATCTACCTACAATAGTACCACACAAATTTTTATCAAAATCGTTGGAGCAGTTTCCGAGATAAATAATCTCTTTTATAACGGTTGTATGTAAAAAAAATTCAATTCAGTTTCTAAAAATCATTTAGGTCCATTTGCTGAAACGAAACTCAGAATTAATGTATAACATAAGAGTTTATGTAACAGTTCGCTGAAGTAGAACATAAGCTTTTAGGTACAACATAAATATTTATGTTTCAAACGGCTCTAAAAAACATTCAGTTCAAAGTTTTAAGGAAATCCATTCAGTGGTTTAGGCTTTAGACAGATAGATTTATGAACCTACATACATAGAGACAGACAGAATTGCGAGCGGCTGAGTTTTTTAAGAATCCTAAACTTGTCCTATACTGGCACTCACAAGTAAAAAGTATTGAAAACCATAAATAACGACGAATTATTTGATCGTTACTTTTCAGATTTTCATGCAATGTTTGGTATGGGAAAAATGCTTCGCAAAACCGGTGCTTTTTTCATGCGCCGTTCGTTTTCTGGAGACGAACTGTATTGGGATGTTTTTCGTGAGTACATGTATGCGCTTGTTGCTTCTTATCACATCGGCACCGAGTTCTTCATCGAGGGAACACGAAGTAGAAATTTTAAAGCACTCGTCCCTAAAGTTGGGCTTTTGTCAATGGCCTTAATGCCATTTTTTACTGGTGAAGTTTCTGATATAACAATAGTTCCGGTTAGTGTGTCTTATGAGCGTGTTTTAGAAGAACAGCTATTTGTTTATGAGTTGTTGGGTGTGCCTAAGCCAAAAGAGACCACTAAAGGATTTTTCAAAGCTCTTAAAATAATCGATGAGCGTTTTGGTCGAATGTATATGGATGTCGGTAATCCAATATCTGTAAAAGAGTTCTTTGGTGCCGGAACAGATCGAATTCGGAGGTCAAGTTTAGCTGGTCATTTGCAAAAGCTCAATATGGACGAAGTTCAAATGATCAAAAAATTAGCCAGTGAGGTGAGTTGTAGAAATAAATATACATATCAACCCGATACTAATGAAATATAATTTAAGGTTGTATACCAGCAGCAAAGAAGAGTGGTGATAACCACATTCAATATGATAGCTGTTTTATATGCGTACAGCTTGAATTGCCAGCGACCATTGAATATAGATGAGCTCTCTAAAGATGTCTTTTTGCTGAAAACTCTATTCGAAAAACTGGGAGCCCATGTGGCTACGAACAGTAATTCCATCAAGCCAGAAATTATTAAGACTGTTGAAATTCATTCCAATGTTGTAACATTTGAAAAAGCCAATTTAAAGTTTACCCCATCGACTGGAGTGGATATGAAAAATATTGAAGTTAAAAAGCTCAAAGGTCACATGTTAACACAAAACACCATGACAATAGCAGTTCCTACTTTGCACATTCAACTCTATATTAATCCCTGTATGTTTTGGTTGGCTAAACCATCATTTGTTGTTTTAGCAGCAATGAAGCTAAACACAAATGGATATCGAGATCTTTTGCCTGGAGATCAACTTGAAGAAAAATTTAATGAATTGTGTAAAATATTCAATCAAGAATTTATCTTCGAATCAACTAAAAATGAAAACGTAAGTTTTATAAGAAGGAATTTCATTAAAATAATGTTAATGACATATACTTTTGTAGAGTGTCCCGCACATTCTCGATGTTTTAAGGAACTTCGGTGTATTTAACGGTATGGAGTTTATGGCAAACGATATATCGAAGCTATTGCTTAGTGCGATCGCACCATTCCTTTGTATATACTATCAACTGGCTGAAGCTATAATAGAGGTACATTTTACATATGTATATATTTATATAAGTTATATTTATTAAAAAAAATATCTAATTTTTCTAAACTGCGCTATTATTTCGTATCGAAAATGTTATGCTAAGTTCTATAAATCAATGTGTCCCAGAATTTTAATTTTCGATTGTTAAATTCAAGCCTTTGAGCAACAAAGTTATTTTTCTTGTAAATAAGTCTATTTTTTTTTTTTTAATTTCAGCTTCCTATAGAAGAGTTCACAGCCAAAGAAGCCATTTTACAAACTCAGAAACGTGTCGAAGAACTTCTAACAGTAAAAAGTCATCAGCACGTTCATCCTTATTGTTTAGCATTGGACAATTTAAATATAGCCCTTCAGTCATTTGTCCAAGGAGGCTACCTTCAAAAAAGAACAGACACTACAACATTTCGTAAAATTCCAGAAAATTTACAGCATTTAAAATCGGTTTTGCTCAGCTATTGTGAGCTATTGCCTTTCACAAGACTCTACCAAGATTCTCTAGAAAGATTGCCATCCAAATTGTAGTATAATAGGAAAAAAGTGATTGCGCGCATTCCTGCTTACGTCTGGATTATGTTCGGTTTGTGTTCATTTATAGTTTCTAATAGGATTAGACAACTTATATTTCGATTACCCTCTAAGTTAACATACTTTTGGTTAATGAAGCTGCTGTAAGAGAAAAAGTACACATATGTACATTATGTACTAGCGTGTTTCAAAAAAAATTTGTTGATTTATGTGTTTGCTTCCAAGCAGGTTCAAAAGTTTAGGTTGAGTGAAAAAAGCGACCATTAAAATTTGAACTCTTAATTTAATATTCACCCATTGTACTGTTGTCGTTTTACCAGAAGCCAACATTCGCGTTTGAGTAAATCGACTATCGCTTTAATATTGGCAAGGGTAAAAGGATGGAGAGAACGCTAAAGTTTAAGTTTTATTTAAACGCCATTACATAAATTTTAAGCCAAAAACCTGAAAAGTAGTTTTAATGCATTAAATTTAAATATTAGATAAGTGAAGCTTTTTCAAAATAGTTTTGACCACTTTTGGGAAAATTTGAAAAAGTCATTTTCCACTGTAAAACTATTGTGCAGGATATAATTTTGTAATCACCGAAGTAGAAAAGTAGTTTGAAGCAATCCGAATGCTATCCAAAAAAGTCCAAATCAGTTTTTCAATAAGGGTAACTTACTTATTATTATTTAGACTATTAGGGCTATAGAAATGTAAAATTTTATCTACTACAATTTAAACATAACTGTAACTTGGTTGGGTTTAGGTAAAACATCTCAACGATATTTTTAAGAAGGTTCAATTTTTTTAGAAAATAGTTTTACGCGATTAGTTGTGAAGCTTGTCGGTAGAGAATTGTAAAATTTCAAGTATAGCCAATAGCCATTGTTTTTTCCCATAAAGACTGCATGAACGATCGAAAACTAAGATTAGGCAATTTTTAGTATTTGATATTTAAAGCTCAAATTTTAACTTCAACATGTTTGGAAGAACTTTTTGTTTAAATATCCTAATATGTATGTATGTATATGTATATGTGTAACATATATGTATACAGGGCGTCCCGAAACTCAACGTCAAGCGGGTACCGGGTGATAGGGTAGGTTATGCCCGTACTGGGAAAAATAAGGAAAAAAATCTATCTCGCTTGGTAAAACCGATATTTTATTCAAACAAAAAGCATTATTCACTCAAAAGTGAAATGAACTGAACAAATAAAAAAGGCAATATTTTATACGAATGAATAAGTTGCAAGTGTTTAAAATCTTGATAAAATGGGTCATTTTTTTAAATAACTTTCCGAGGGTAGTGTAGTACATTATTTGTTTTTAAATATTAAGTGTCAAAGTTCGCTTACAAAATTTTGTGGAAATTTGACTCAATCAAACTTTATTTTCCTTACGAAACTAACAATATTTATTTTTGGATTTGTGATTGCGATCAAAACCATGGTTATTTAGGATTACGTAAAAAAAAACACCTCAAAAATTGTAAATTTGTGACCCAGTACCTATCGATTTTCATTATTTTTCTAAATATTGCTATTATTACAACCATGCGAGATGGTTTTTGTGTCTTATTTTTCTCAGTACGGGTATAACCTACCCTATCACCCGTTACCCGCTTGACGTTGAGTTTCGGGACCCTCTGTATATGTAAATTCAATAAGACTTGCGCTTGTATTTTATTTTGTATTAAAACCGGTGATGCGTGCGTTGATGTATCCGGATATTTATCGGTGTAACATGTATTTTTAAATGATAAAGGAATTTATTTAAATTGACAAGTATTTTATTTTATATGGGTGTTGTTTTATTTTTAATTTATGTTCATTTATAAATGTATGTAATTTGTATCTAATAATAACCAATGCCAACAGAGCAACCATGTTAAGTATATTTTGTGAGAGGAAAATCAAATTTGAATTTGTTCTAAGTTTGTTAACTTTAACAACAAATTTATGATTTGATCTCTAATATTTTTATTTTTTTTTTGAAAATTTTTCGAAAGTGCCATGGATTTTTTTTGTAAATTGTTTGAAATTTGAGTAAGTAACATTTTATGACAAAGAGTACGTCATCAGTTAGGTAGAGATCCGAATGTATTTTAAATAAATTGCGCGACTGGATCGTTACGAACTTTTAGTTAACGACACTAACGTGCCTAGACATTGAAGATATGTATCGTAAAGGTTCAAAAATATAATGATAATGTTAACGAGAAATTAAAAAAAATTCAAAAATACTAACAAAATTGATGTTTTCTTTGATTTTTTTTTTATAAATGATTGGCAAAAAATATAATAAAGGAGTACCGAAATTATAATAATAGGCAAGTCTTAGCTTTCTTTGATACCCCATTTATTGAAATGGAATAGAATATGTAATAACCGAAGCAACCTAAAAAAGCTTGTCCGACCATCGGAATTGTTAATGTTTGGACTGAAGCTATCGTTGTTTCTCTTACTTTCTCCTCCCAGACTATCTTTAAAATCACATTTGTATCAAATTTGGTGCTAATCCAACCGCTTAGTCTCTAGCTCGATTAACACCTGGATGCACAGAAATTTTAGACTTCTTCATCATCTTGATTTCTTTTTTACACAAAACCGAAACTTGGCTTTAAAATTTTGAAAAATAAAAAAAATAATCAAAAATAGGTTTGGACCGTAGAATTCAATGCGCCCCTTCCCTCTACTTTTGTTTTGAAAAAAAGTCAAGTTCATGGACTTCAATAGAGTAGGTACATAATCTATATCTAGAGAACCGACCGGTGCCTCTCTTGCCTGCAACACTCGCAAACTCTTACATATTTCGTCTGTTTGTGAAAGTTTTAGTTTAGGCATTTTACTCTTCTTTCCTATCCGTGGATCCGTGTGAATGTTGGATATAAAACAAAATGATGCCATTTGCTCAAAAAGGTGAATTTTTTTGTTTTGACCTGTCAAAAGTGACAGTTTTCGAATTTCATTTTAGTGCGTTTGTCTCGTGTTTGTTACTCTATGCACGTAGTCGGTGATATCGTACAAAATTCACTTCCTTCACTCACATTTGGATTTATTTCCGGGAAATCTTGGGCAAATGCGTAACGAAGAAGTAGAACAATGCCAAGGTAAGAATTCCATCAGCATGCTCTCTTACTACTGCTGGATACTAAAACGATAAGAGGATGATGGATTGTACAAACGGAAGAGTTGTTGCTTACTCTTTTTTTTATTGATTGTTAATTTCTTTTTCGTACTTCATTACATAATCGGCCCTAGAGAGGTATCCGTCCGAACGTAAAAATTCTCCAATTTCATACGAATCTGAGGATTTTTGCTTCGAGGTATTCTTCCGAACAGCAAAAATCCTCCGATCCGTATAAAATCGGAGAATTTTCCGCTCCGACGGTTACCTCGCTAGCCAAGCACTAGAATGCAAACTGAACTCAACGTGGCAACTGGGTTGTATGCCTATCTCTTTTTTCCTTACGTTTCAGAAAAACGGTTCTATCCCAGGTAGCGTTAAAAATAGTTTATGGTAGGTATTTTGTTTACTAAAATGCTTACAATAGTACACACAAAATTGTTGTATGAAAATCGTTAGAGCCGTTCCCGAGATAAATATCCTCTTTCATAGCTTGTGTACGGCAGGTACTGTTATTATTGCAGCTTAAAAAATTATTGCCGTTTGCTGATACGGAACTAAACTTAAACGCTTGTGATCTACTTTTTCCTCAGAGTAAACTGTCATAAGCTCTTATGTTGAACTGGGTCTCCAAAACCGGCGCGAAACATTCGTACTGATTAAGCGATGGCCGAAGAATGTTCAAATATTGGCATCTAGACAGGCGAAAGTTGCTTTTTCGTTCCGAAGAAATCGCGTTGGTTTAGGAGGGCCTTAAATATTAAAGTTTCGTTTCAGTGATTCAATATTTAAGTCTGTAAGTCGAGGTACAGACATATGTACATATTAGCGGGACCCACCTTTTGTCGGGTTCATCATCGTAATGTCAGGTTGCATTACAATCCGCAGGTCGATTATTTTTCCAAAGCTTGCACTATAATAGTACCTATGATCCCGTGGAACTTTTTTTTGGATTTTCGGAAGGAATCAAAAATCCAATGAAATGATAGCTTAATTTTGCTGGAAAATTCATTCCCGAGACCATGAAACAATACATATTAAATTATATACAAAACAGATGGTCTCCCATAAACCTAAAAAAATAAGTTATGTGAAATTCGAAAAAAACAATTTCAGTAGTGAATTTAACAAAAATATGTTACAAATATCCGCCCCTAACGATGAAGTAAATAACTGTGCATTATCTTATGAAAGTGCTATTATGAATACATTAAATTTTTTTAAAAAAACAATTGTAATAAATAGTAAATGTGCAGAGTGGTACGACCAAAATTTGGAAATCCTAAAACGTGAAAAAATTAATTATTTTAATAGAGCTTCACATACGAATACTCTAGATGATTGGAATAGGTATAAAATATCCAGAAACGTATATAAAATTGAGTGCACTAAAACCAAAAACAGTTATATTGAATCAAAAATAAATGAAAAGGCTGGTGACCAAATCGGTCTTTGGAAAACTTTAAAAAATCAAATTCTGAAAGTAGAAAAAAGTGATTTTAGCAACGTTAAAATAATAAACGGTACTGAAGTGAAATCAGACTTAGAAATTGCAAACGAATTTAATAAATTTTTTATTGAAAGTGTAACGATGATAAATAATAACATTCCAATTGTTTCTTACTCTGATAATATACAAATGAATGAAAGAGAATTTAATTTTCAGTTAATTGATATAACAACCTTAGAAGAAACAATCAAATTAATGAATACAAAAAATGACTGTTACGGGTTTAATTGTAAAATGTTGCTTGAGTGTAGAGATGTAATTCTACCCCCTTTGTTAAAGATAATAAACTTATCCTTAACTACAGGTATATTTCCTGAAAGCTGGAAAAATTCCGATGTAATACCGGTTGAAAAGGTTAAGAATGCAAAGAATCCAGAGCAATGGAGGCCCATCAACATGCTGCCTACATATGAAAAGATATTGGAGGTGATAGTCTACAATCAACTTATTAGTTTTGTTGAGGATGAGAAGCTACTTTGTGTAGAACAATCCGGATTTAGGCACGGTCACTCTTGTGAGACTTCTATGAGTTGGGTCATGAACGAATGGAAAAAGGAACTGGATACGGGAAACATTATCTTGGCAATTTTCTTGGACCTGCAACGAGCGTTTGAAACTATAGACAGAGCAATCCTAGTTAAGAAATTGCACAAATATGGTATAAGAAACAAGGAAATACAATGGTTTAAAAGCTACCTGTCAAACAGAACTCAAAGAGTCAAGATAAATGAAACGTTCTCCAGTCCACTGGACATTCATATTGGTGTGCCCCAAGGGTCGGTACTGGGAGTTTTACTGTTCCTGCTGTATATAAATGATTGTGGTAAAGCACTATCAACCTGCAAGATCTGTCTTTTTGCAGATGATACTCTTATTTATCTCAGTGGGAAGGACGTTCCTATTCTCGAATCACTACTTCAAAGAGATATGGATTCAATATATATATGGCTATGCAAAAATAAATTAAAACTTAATACTTCAAAGACAAAATGTATGTGTGTCAATGGTAACGATTTAAACGTAAATATAACAATTAATGGCAATTTGATTGAATGTGTTAAGGAAATAAAATATCTTGGTGTTTACATCGACAGTAAAATAAAGTTTGACTTCCATCTTAATAAATTGAGTGCTAAAATATCGAAAAAGTTAGGTTTTCTTAGAAGAATTCGAAATTGCATTTCTTTGAGTTGTGCACTGACAATTTATAACACAACAGTACTCCCTCATTTCAATTATTGTTCCTCTATAATTTATATGTGCACAGTTGAAAATCAATCTAAGCTGCAAGTCCTACAAAACAGAGCTATGCGGATTATATTAAAATGTAACAGGTATACTCAGATAGCTGACATGTTACGTTCTCTGGGTTGGTTAAGTGTAATCCAACGTTTAAAATATAACGCATTAATCATGATTTTTAAAATAAAACATAATTTATATCCTGTTTACTTACAGAACAACGTAGAATATATAACAAATGAGAGATATGCACTAAGGAATGTTGGAGACTTTAGGTTACCACTTTATAGGAGAGCACAAACACAAAACCATCTTCTTTTTAAAGGCCTTCAATTGTTCAACCGTCTTCCAATGAATGTCAAAAACTTATTGAATTTGAATTTATTTAAAATGAAAATCAACTTTTTATTAAAAAACAATATTTTGTAAAAATTGTGAAACTAGCATTAAGAGTTTTAAAACTAATAAAAACAATTAAAAAAAAAAAAAAAAAAAAGATACCAATAAATTCCTATGGAAATTTTCGAGCATCATCATGCACGTCTATTTTTGTGTACCTTTAATAGAACGACTTTTTTTATTTCCGAGTTTTTGCTAGCGGATAGGTAAACGATTTATATCAATTTTGTATGCAAAAGCTTCTAGATAGCCCTATTGCATACAATAAATTTCAAACCATTTATTTTGGATTTTCAAAAATTATGAATTTTTCTATTGAAATTTTTTCTTAAAATTCAATTTTTGAAAACGGCATAGTGAATTTGTTGCTTAGTAACAAATACTTCAAATTAAATAAAAAACTAAACGCGGCTGAAATATTTTGGTAAATATTTTAGTATAAAATTTAGTTATAAATTGGCATTTTTTTAGTCACGCCCATTTTAAATGTGTTTCCTGTAGCTAGATTAGATTAGATTAGGATGGGTTGAAGTGGATGTCATCATAAATACCAGGGGCCTCGATGTCGAACAATATCGTTTCCAATTCCAACATTGTTATCGCTTATCATATCTGTGTAGGAAAAAATGATTGTTGCCGAGTTCATTAGCCTTACAGTCTCCCCCAATGTCCAAATGGCTATACTTTGACTCAAAACATTACTTGTAAATTTGTAATGTTAACTTTTTGATTAATAGAAAACATTTTATTACACTTGGTAATAATGATTTATTTTATCTTAATACAAATATATATTATTTATGATAACGTAGCAGTCTGCAAATAGTTTTAAATAGAATTGATTCCGTTCTGGGCCAACTGTTCCCAGTTAGTGCCTTTGAAAAATGAATGCCCACATATTTGATCGAAATCAAATCTTAAAGCTGTCGTTATTTGCAAGAGTCCTTCAAGCAAATCAACAGCTTCTTTAGATATTTCTACATGAGGATACTGTATTGAACTATAAAGGTCCATGCTGCCCGGATGACATTGTTTGAAAGACTAAAAAAAAAAATGTTTGTGACAACTCATAATAAATTAAATTATTTTATACTCACCACACCCAATAGCAAATGAAATAATGCTACCCCACAGCTCCACCAGTCGGATTTTGTTGTCAACGGTCGTTCAGGAGCGACGTAGTGTTCAGATAATGCCTTATTACTGTAGATCTTTTGTAAACCATTGGATATTCCTTCGTTTTGATAGAAGTAGGACAGCAGCAATTGCCCCTTTGAACCTAGGAGCAAGTTACCTCCATGAAGATCTCTAAAAGCGTCACAACTTCAAGTCTTTCGCCAAACAAAAACATCATACTTTAAAAGAAACTCACCCTAATATCACGCCTTTGGAATGTAACGCATTGACGGCTGTAATCAATTCTCTTGCCCATTGCTTAACACTGGCTTCCGGTAGATTCAGCTTTTTCTTTGGTGATTTTAAAAACCTGGATGGAGTCAATGGTAAATGAATAACATCTTCAACAGTAAGTAGGTCCTCTTTCTTATTTTCCACCTCTTTAAGAGTGTTGGAAACTGATTCGATAAGTTTCTGTGAGCAAATAACGATTTCGGCGAAATCCATGTTTTCTGTTGGAATGTCAGGTGTTTCAGCAAAGCCAGAGTCATGGGTACTTGACTTGGCCAAGTTTTCAGCTGAGCTATATTTTTTATTTTTTTCCGGGTCAACTTCGGTGAAAATTTCACTTAGCGAAACCGTTTTCACACAAGTTGGTGTGTATGACTTTACATAGTCCAACAGTTTTCCACCCTTAGCTTGTTGAAGAAGAAAAAATATCTTTTGTTCTGACTGAAAGAATGCGACTAAGTTGACCATATAAGGTACACTCTGAGGTAAAAATACTGTTTGGGCGGGCGAATTACTTGAGGGTTTTTCGATCCCCTTCATTATAAACACAGTTTTGTCGGTAACGTTTTGCACAAGCATAACGGTGTCGATGATTCGAAGAACTTTGTACTTAGCCAAATGATTCCATGGACGTTCTAAGTACAGTGAACTGGATTTCGAGTCAGAATTATCAGTCATATCAATGGAGAGTTGAAAATTATTCTGCGAAATAAAGGAAGTTTATTTTTTTTTTAATTTTGAACACTCTTCTTTTGAAACACAATTAAATTTTGACCCACAGACCCGGTCAAACCGTACTTGTATTATTAGTACTGATATAAATTCAAATGTCCATAGTTTGATAGGAAAAGTATGTTGGAAGAAAATATTCAGCTATACATTTTTTGTGCAAAGTTTCTAGAAATCATTATTTTCATATTTTAACCTCAGCAAACAAATAAAGGTATGACATAATGAGTAGGTCTTTGGACTATCACGCGAGGGCGCAGCCTTATCTCTACGACTATCGTTTAACAAGAAAATTGAAAAGCTATTCTTTAAAGAATATAGCAGTCTGAGGTATTCGCAGTCTTATTTTAAATCAGTATTAAAATAGTATACCCTTCGTCTAGGACTGACTTTATTCGAGTACCTAATGCACTTACTTTGTTATTATCTTCGAGATTCTGTAAGAATTTTTCAAATAGGTCTTCGGCTCTGGCCATGTATTTATTAACTTTGGTTTTTGCTATTTGTTTTCGTTCTTCGTTACAGTCGTCTGTAAATAAATAAAGTGAGTTTAGATACAAAAATAAAATATCTCAACTATCTTACCCTTAGCTCCAGAAAGGAGTACATCGACGCCTTGCTTGTACCCTTTGTAAGCTTCCGCATACTCCATATTTACTTCGGCTTGAACGGCTCGACTAAATTCCAATGCTGCTTCGTATATGTAATCATTATCCTCTCCTTCAAAAGACACCATCGGTGTAAGGATCTTCGAAAAATCTCGCACACTGTCTTTGGGTGTATTTGGAGATGTTTCTCTTTTAATGTCTTCTGACATCGATTCTTCGGCAGGTTTAACAAGTTTATTTTCAAACGACTGAACGAGGGTTTGGTCTTTTTTAGGATCAACAAGACTCAGGCAATTGTCGTACTGAATGTCAAGTTCCTCACAGATTTCCTCAATGTTGCCCTTGGAAGATAGATCTTGATGAAATTGCGAATTCTCAATCGATTGACCGTCATCGAAGAAATGCATAAATGTATGAGATTTATATAGGGCTGGATGTTGAGCTACAAAATCGAGGAGATCCAGAATGTATTGTTTTCTGTTCTGGATTACTTTGGCATCGAATCGTTTGAAATAACTGTGATCAGAGGGTTCAGGTACACTACCGTTAAGATGCATTGTTTTGTGGCGACGTGATATTTCACGATAAAGCCTTTTAACTTCATGGAATCGTTTCCATACGGATATGCAAGTAAGAGCTTCCGGTACTGACCGAGGGAAAACCTAGGATTATTGGAAAATCTATTAAGAAGAGAAGTTGAGCGAGAAGACGAAGGAACTTACGATGGATGTTATCTTGTAGATGGTGTAGCCTTGCTTGTGGGTAAGCGTATCGGTAACTGTAAAACTGTGGATCCAACCACCGAGATTTTTTGTCATGATTGCAGTTTTTAAAGAAATATTTACATTTTCTTGTTTTTATTAAAAAACCGTCGTATATCAGTATTGACAATTTGTACCGAAAATATTCACAATAGCATTTTTTTCTACTTCAGTGGGCGTTCAGTACAGAAAATAAAATAAAAGAATGGGCGCATTCAGATTTGAATCCTAGGTTTGTATGGATCACAGATTAGCCATATGAAGATGAGAATGTTTCGTACGTTTCACCCTCCAAAACCCATTTGTTTTCATTGTTGTATTTGTAATTTTTCCCCGCGTCGATGAATAGATGTGAATTGCAACAACAATTTAACCAGGTGTGTGAAGATCCCTACTGCCTATGTGTGAGATTTTTATACACACATTCTCATTTTTTATCTGATAACTGCCAGTTCAAGCTTGTATGCAAATTAAAATGGCTTCCGGGGATTCTCATCTTCATGTGGCTAATCTGTGGTATGGATACAATAGGTGTGTTCACGAAAATGAAAATTCATAGATTTCGCTCCGTGAAAAAGTAAACAGGCTGAGAAATTTTAGAAATTTTGTCGAAAAAAAGGAAATATGTTCACCGTTTTTCTTCCTGCTTAAATTAAGAGCCGCGAACTCTCTGCGCTTAAATAAGCCCAAAAGGGATTAGTTATTAGCCGTGTTTTATTATCTTCTATCGGGAACCGGATCTGGATCTGGATTTACTTTTAACACGTAATACACAAACAAAATACTGGGAAATTTTCAAAATTGTTTTTTTTTTTTTAACACGTGTTAAAAGTTAATCCAGATCCAGATCCGGATCCCGATAGAAGATAATAAAACACAGCTATTGTTGCATTTAACTTGAAAATTGTCTTTTTTTTCGACCAACATGCCACATTTTTGTCAGAAATGTTACAAAAAATGGAAAAGTGAAAAACAAAAACGTGCTCTAGAGATGCCAGTGTGTGAACAAATTGTGTTTCATCTATCAAATTCGTACACTTTTTGCAAATATGCGCATGTTTTCATTTTTCAATTTTCCAAGTTAAGCAAAAAGGGGAGCGCGAAAATTGTGCTTGATATTTCACTTCATATTGATTTGACAAATAAAACACAATTATTTTACTGATTTCTTGTCAAAAGTGAAAAATGCTTAAATAAACCATTCTGTCAAATAGTGACATTCGGAATGACATTTGGTAGTATGTGTGTAAATTTGGGAAGTCGATGTTCTTATACTCGATTGGAATCAAAAAAGAGAAGAATAGAATAGTCCGAAAATCCAATCGCAAACAATATTAAAATGTTCATTTGTTTTATTCCAGACTGAGGAATTCGTTGGATGCTGAGATTTTGTAAAAACGCATGAAGAATTTTGTATCTAATAAAAAATGCAGAGCTTTGAATACGTCCATTTGCCACTGTGAGCCTCATTTTTGCTGTCTATCTCAACTGTCACTGTCAACAGCAGTTACCAGCAACAAACATTTCGCCAATTACCAATTTCTTGCATATTGGAATTCCTCATGTTTTTACGGCTTAGCAATAAGATATAACTATTTACAAATAAATAATAATTATTATGAATGATATAAAGCGCCTAAAAGATCAGCAAAGAGAAATCCATCCTGGATTTGATTCGTATATGGAGTGCATGTCGCGGTCGCTCTTCACTGGTTTGGCTACATTTTGGCTGGGTAGGAAATTATTTCATAAACTGCTCTTTATTTTGTGTCAACTTATATAACTTTAATATTTTTGTTTATAGGATTTTCCGGTTGCTACTTTACACAAAAAATTATCCAAACTAAATTGGCCTATCCGCGACAGTGGAATATCCTTATCTCATCTCTAGCAGCGGTTGGCCTTTCATACAAAATTACCGCCGATCGTACGAAATCTTGCCAAGCGGCTTGGATGGCAGCAGAAGACAAACACACAATTTTAAAAGAAGAATCCTATTAAGTAAAGTTAATATTAAGAATCAATTATTATGTTAAGACGAAATTTTGTGAATTTATGTGTAAATGCGCTCAGGCAGAGGTCGGCTCCGGCCGTTTGGAGCGACATTTGCCCTAGACGATGGAAGTACTCGCAATTTACGGGAGTCAAAGGCATTCGCAATAGGAAAAATATGTTTGAATCAAATAAAGCCCGTAATAATGACGTTGAAGACGAGGAAAATACTTCACTTAATCACGGAATCAACTTGGAAGACAGAGATTATGAAGAAGTAGCCAACACTGCTATGAATCTTTCTCATACCCAGAATATTGAACAAAATATCTTCGTTCTCCAACCGTACGTCAAGTGGGGCTCAAAAAAATCTGCCTCCAATCCAGATTTACAGTTGAAGGAAGCTGAAGCATTAGTTCATTCGCTGCCAAACTGGAATGTTCAACTTAGCATGAAAGTTCCTCTTGAATCCTTAGAAAAACGCGTCCTATTTGGCTCTGGAAAGCTGGAAGAACTGAAGAAAATTGTAAGCAAAGGTCGATCAGGAACAAAACCATTGACTGCGCTTTTTATCAGCAAAGGAACTCTTAGTTTTGCACAGAAACGTCTACTGGAAGGAGAGTTTGGCATTCCTGTACTAGATCGTTATTCAGTTGTTATCCAAATACTACGGCTGCATGCGAATACAGCAGAAGCTAAGCTTCAAGTTGCTATGGCAGAGATTCCTTATATTTGGGGACAAATGAAAGATGCCAATCTATCGATGTCTCGAAAGCAGGGATATGCTTTATCAGATATCCAGAAAGAAATGCTTAAGACGCGGGAGAGAAAACTTAAAGATGAGCTAGAGAGAATAAGATCGCATAGAAAACTCATAAGAAGCAAGAGGAAGCAAAAGAATTTTCCTATTGTCGCAGTAGTTGGCTACACTAATGCTGGAAAGACGTCTCTGATTAAAGCTCTGACCAACGAACAAACAATGCAACCCCGAGATCAACTTTTTGCCACTCTTGACGTTACGGCACACGCTGGAATGTTGCCTTGCAATCTTGAGGTAATCTACATGGATACTGTGGGATTCATGTCGGATCTTCCTACAGGATTGATAGAATGCTTCATTGCAACTTTGGAAGATGCCATGATGGCGGTTAGTATTGACTTCGATGTAGGTATTTTGAAATATTTTAACTATCTTCTATATTTCAGGATGTTATCATACATGTTCAAGATTTGTCCCACGAGAGTTGGTTGGAGCAACGACAGCACGTTGAAAAAACTCTAGAATCCCTAACGGCGAATCTTTCACACATAGAAAATCTAAAAATGCCACCGATTATCAATGTTGGTAATAAAATTGATCTTCTTTCGAATTTAAAGACCGAAGACGTGGATGAAAGTTTGAAAATGGTTTCATCCAAAACATTCAATGGCATTCAAGATTTGGTGGAAGATGTCGAGAGAAAAGTTCTAGAAACCACTGGAAGGAAAAAGATCACCATGAGAGTAAAAAATGGAGGTTCTGAAACACCATGGTTGTATAAGAATGCGGCTGTTGTTAGTACTAGGGCTGATCCAAAAAACGACGAAAGTATTTTTATTGATGTCATCATAACGGAGAGTAAAATGCAACAATTTAGGCATAACTTTTGTAAGAAATGAAAAGTTAATAGATGGCGAACAAAAGCACACTTGTTATACACTTCAACAACTCTAAAAAAGTAAAAACATACAAAAGTTGGTGTTAACAAATGTGCTTTTTGTTCGCCAGTTCCTCAGGTTATGTGTAATAGAAAATATTAATTATTGTTTTTGAATAAAACATTTTGCATTTTTCATTACTATTTTAAGGGGAAGTAAAATAATTTAAATGCCCCTTTTTTGACATTTCCATGAGGTGGAAGGCAATAAAAAATATTGATTCATAAATGTATGTATAACAAATCTAACTACTATTAAGGGGCCAACTTTGCACAGGAACTAAACATGATGATTACCAAGGGAATGGGAAACACAAATTACAGAAACGAAATCGATCTCGTTTTGGCTTTCTTTTGTTCCCCTGTGGTATAAACGAATGTTTAAACATCTTCTCCAGAGTCCTGGGGCCTATTTCATCAAATGCTTTTCACTTTGCAAAAAATAATTTCCTGCAAAGTAAAAGTGCGAAAGTGTTTCACAAAATTTGCAAAGTGAAAAGACTGCACCTTTCAATTTGTCAGACTATTTTTGAAAAGTAAAAGTGTTTCACCAATTTAAAATAGAACTTTGCATTTGAATTCGTATTTTGCAAATTAAAAATTTTTTTGTATTAATTTGAACGTAGGACAACAAGGTCGTAATTTACTGATAGAACTTTGTGTTACGGCTTAGATCCCATCGCACTTGATTCTAGTAATGGGATGCTTGAATCAACAAGGTTCTATCTACTACTCCGTTTGATGTTCTTTAGTACACAAAGTTCTATCTGGCTAGTTAGAACCTTGTGAACTAAGATCGAATGGTACATGTGTAGATAGAACCCCGTTCTCTACTTTTCCTTTAATTATTTCTGAAACCGTAAGAGATAGAAAGATACGGATAGTGGTAACCACAAAAGAGCAAGGCCTTTTTAGTACGATTCAATATATAACTCAATTTTGCCAACCATTTTAGTTTGAACCTTGTTGTTCTAAGTTTGCGAAGTACATATATATTATGTGGTTTTCGTTTCGACCAAAAAATCGATTTTTTTTTGATTTTTTTGATTTGTGACAAGTTTTTCCTTTCGACCAAAAAAATCGAATTTTTGTCGATCTGAAGTCGACGCACTTGCACACACATCAAAGAAAAGTTACATTTATCAGTGTTATTTCAAAAGTGGCACTCCCACAATTGCAAAACAAACTAAAATCACTTTTTCTGTTCCTTTTGCCAGTAAAATTTAAGATCTGACACCCAAATCTGAAATGGTTGAAACGAAAACCACATTAATCTCATACCAAAAATGTTTTCAATAATTTGCCTGATGATCCTTGTATGAGGTATGAGCACTGTTGAATCTGTGTTCCAATGGATCTTGCGGATTTCTTTAGTGGTGTTGTTAACCATTTACTCAAAGCATAAACATTATCTCCTAAAATTACTGCATTAGTGAATGGTCGATAAGAATTCCTCACCATGCACCTTACCTGGCCAGCTTACGTTTACAGCATATATAGACCTATCTGGCCACATTATAATTATTTAAGCATGCTTGCCATATGCCTGTCGACAAAATTTGCTTAACCCAGCTACACAAAGAAATTCTCCCTGAGAAAAAAGTTGCAAGGCTATTTCTGAAGAATTTTGTGGGCAGAAAATGGTGTTTGGGAGAAATTCTTCTGTGATTACATTCGGCACTCGATGAACTACTCTACAGACAGTAACTTTGCATATTTCGTATTTCGTGCATAGATGCAACACCGTGATATTGGGCTCCATTCTCAACCCAGTGGTATACAAAATTTGAATGTTAAAACTGTTTTTAATTCTGTACTGCAAAACTCTGTCAGTAGTATTTTTAAACCCATTCCAAAGTATATTGCAACTTTAGACAGCTCTGCCCTACTCTACGACCTTCTTTATAAAAATTTGTCATCGATTGTCTACTTAGACACTGCAACAACAAACAAAGTTAAGGCAACAGTTTTATGGTTTCAAATTGAATAGTTATCTTGAAATTAATCAAATGTCCATTCGATGTATAACTCAAATTGATTAATTCTTTCGGAATTGACAGATTAAAGGTGTTTCAGTAAATATACACATATATATGTGAATATTTCGAGAACTTTTGAAAAGCGTTTATTTGAAAATTGATACATGACTGATAAATAAAAATAATCTTTCATTCTAGTGGTGGATATGAAAAATATATGTAAATATATTAATTTTAGAGAAAAATAAACATTTTAGTGTATTCTATACAAAGAAAGTAGGTAATAAACTACCTACCTTACCAACAATTCAATAAAATTCGGTTGGAAAAGAAGTTATACATCCAAGGGGCCCGAATTTCAACATTCACTCGGGCGTGAGCGTACTTTTTTTATTTTATTGAATTTTAATTTCTTACATGAGTTCTTGATGCTGGTGCAAATTCTGTCATTATAATTTTATCTGCTAAATGTAACTTCCCCGGATGAAAAATGAGGTAGATTTCATTAGATTAACTTTCTATTAAATTCCTTACATTGTCAAACACTTTGTGCCTTATGTTTTCAGGTCCATATAAATAGTACACCAATTTATATTTTTTAAAAACTGTTTTAGGGGCCTTTGACCCCGTGTTTAACTGCAAATTGTAATTGTATCGATAGGGAATACGTATATGTGTACATAATTACAGTTTCTTAAGAACATCAAAAGAAAGAAATACACCAAAATTCAGCTTTCCCCAAGACCTCTTTCCGGTGTCAATGTCTTAATGTAGGGTCAAAGTTGTTTTTTTTATGAAATGTTCAATTTAAAAGTGTTTTACAAGTCTGGAGGGGTTCACATTCAACGACATGTTCATCAACACGTGTCGTTATTTTTATGTATAAATAATAAAGTAAACGTAAGTTAAGTTACCAGGTGTAGGTTAGATTTTAGTTAGTATATATAAGCCATAGCTTGTTAAAGCTTAAGTTTTAGTATTTATATAATAAATAATATTTAGTCTTAGTTCAACCGCAGATTTTTGTAATGTGAACACCAATCGAACGATCGTTGATCGACTTACTGTGTAGTTCAATTTATTTTAATAATTTTCTCTGTCGGACGACCGCTGTAGTAAATGTGAACTCCAGTCGAACGACCGATGATTTCAATTTTACATCTTTTTTTTCTATTTTGTATGTAAGATTTGAAGAAAATGGTTTGCATTCGAAGTAAACAACAAAAAGAGAGAGGCAATAAATAAAATTGATTCATTAGCATTGGTGAAAATAATGAAATTCGCAACATGTTCTCTCTTTGAAAATTTGCTTGAAAATGATGTCGGTAAAAGAGTCGTTGAATGTGAACGCTAGAAAAATGACTCGGATAGAGCGACACGTCGTTTGATGTGAACCCCGCTATACGTTGATTATAACAACATAAAGCCTCTGTTTCAAAACTCCAAGTTTATTTACGTCGCTATTTACATTTACCCCATAAATTAGAATAAAAATAAAAACAGGACTGTGTAAAATGTAAACATAATAATAAACACAAGTTTTTTTTTAAAATCTTTAATTCATAAATTGTATTTTGTATTTTATGTTATCAATTCTAGTTTTTTGTTAAATTTTCAATTACAAAAACTTAACAACTTTAATTTTTCAAAAAAAAAAAAAAAATATGAAATTGTTTACAATTACCCACATTGACTCTACATAATGTTCAGTTATTATTAAAAAAAAAAACTGGCTTTTTCGGCTAGTTACTAACTCTTTCCGCACATGCTTCGCAGCTAAAATAAAAATTGTGACATGGCACAATAGCGTCCGATTTTTTTTTTAAACCTTCCTGAACTTTGTCTTTTTAAAACTACTATCTTTTGAAACTTTATTTTTTTCGAAACCATATTTTTTAAAACAACGTCCTTCGAAACCATGTCTTTTAAGACTTTGTTACTATTTCGTTCAATTTTGCTTTCTTTTATATTTGTATGGACGAGATATAGAGAAATGCAAATTTATAACAGTTATTATGGGTTTTCGTCATTACAACACAGGCATTACCAATACATAAATCAAAACTGTAATAAATTGGAATGTCTTAAGTCACTTACTAAAAATGTTATTTAAGGTCAAATGACGATTTGAAATATTTAATATGACTCGTAAATAGCAAAGGTAATCAAAAAGTATTTCATACAAAGCTTGGAGATTATGTGTTCCTTTAAAATAGCGTACAATTTTGTACAAATTAGTTTGAACAATATTTTTTCCATTTTTTGTCTTCAAATTTTTTAGTTTGAAAATTAATTCTTCAAAAACTATTCACTGAAACAGTTTGATTTAAAACTGAATTAAAAAGTGGATTTTTGGCTTTAAAAAAAGTATGACATGACACAACAAATGTTACCGTTTGTTTTGTAATGATATTTTTTTTCCATTTCAAGTCGATTTTTTTTGAAAATTGCACTTCCCGCCTAAAAAAGGGTTACTAGACCCCCACTACGATTTTTTTCTGTAGTAGATTGTGGTTTGTTTACAGGAGCGATGCATGTGCTCAAGGTTTGTAGTGTATAAGAGAAAGTAGAGTAGAGAAGAAAAAGAATAACGAAGAAAAAGATTAAGATAAAGAAAGAAAATGTAAATGAAGTAACTAAAGTGAAATTAAAGATTAGTTCAAAAACACTCTATATCAGAGATTATGAATTATAAAGATTGGAAACCTTCGTACGTTTCACCCTCCAAAACCCATTTGTTTACATTGTTGTTTTTGTAATTTCGTTTTGTGTCGATGAATAGATGTGAATTGCAACAACAATTAAACAGGGTGGGTTTGTTCTGTTTTGACAGTTCGACCATTTTTTATGTGTAAAAAACGCAGCCATCTTTAAAAAAATTTCAACTCATCAGCTTTCCACCACGAAAATGGCGGACTATAGGTGGGATATCGGGATGTGTTCGGAAAATACAGATTCAATGGTGCAAGCAGAATAATTAAGGGTGCACCCATATTGTTCATAAATCTATAGCTGGCCATTCACAAGTGAGCTTTAAGTTAATATTTTTTAAAGAAATTGACACTTGCAGCTTCCTTAGGGTAATTTCATCAAACAGAAATAATTAGTTATTATCGAAAAAGATAAAAATATGATGCAAAGCATCGTAATACAGATGATTAAATAACGATTCAGATCTTACTAAATATACATTAGGCGTGTTTTTTTGCAAGTCCATATGGATTTGTCGAAAAAAACGACATCGGGACTTAGGAACAGTACGTAGGTCCCGATAATTATCTGGACTTAGCTAAGTCTATATGGATTTAAGTTGTTGTTGTATTTACGTGTAAAACTATTAGTCCCGATGTCGTTTTTTTCGACAAATCCATATGGACTTGCAAAAAAAAACACGGCTATTATATGTTGTGGCGAAGATTGTGATGAGCTGAATTAGAATATTTTGAGTTTATTTTAAAAATGCTAGAAACGCTTTTTTTGCTACAAATAGTGCTAACTCTTCTACTTGGCTGATGTATTTCAGTAGTATATAGAATTTGTATTATAAACCCTTCATATATACAGCAGTAAAAGCCCAAACCACGCTTTCGGTGTCAACCGGGTATGAAGTTCTGGTGCAAAACTATAGGTGCAAAGGGTAAACAGAGTTAAAAAGTAGTAGATGATGTTTGGCGAAATGTCAAAGAAAGAGTGGTAGGTACAGAATACACATACAATTCCATAAGAGAAACAAATGTTAGGACAGATCGGATCGGATGATGCAAAGGGTGTAAGAGAAGGAAATAGTAATAATATACAAACATATTGTATGTTCCATGGCTAAAATCACTTTGAGGAGTTATCCGATGAAAGGCTTTATATTTATGTACATTTTTGTTAAATCAGTGTTCAGCATTTCTAAATGAAATAGAAAAGCGAAGAACACTCCTAAAGCATCACTTTCAACAGCAAATGGAAAGAAGACTTTTTGCAATATTCTGTTCTCTCACTAACTGATTAAATTTATGTAGTGCGTTAATTATGTATTGATTTATTGTCAATTTGCATTTTTGATTATTATTTTACTACCCTTTAAATATAATTGTTCACAATCCTCCATGCATTTTTAAAACCAAATGATTTTAGGTGTCGTGAACACTTGATAGTTCGTTTCGCCATTTTTATTAGTTTTTGAACGTGCCCATTGAAATTCATCAAGTTTTCAAAATATCGTGGTGGAAATCAGTAAGTTGCACTAGTATGAGTTAAAACACGCATACTAATGCAACTTACTTACTTCACCACGGGCAGCCATATTGTTTAGCTTGTAGGCAAACCCGAATGACAGCCGAGGTGTCCAATCTTTATAATTCATAATCTCTGCTCTATATGAAGATACCAATCTCGGCTGTCATCCGAGTTTGCCTACAAGCTCATATAGGGGAAATTCAGGAGAAACACGCACACATATGCAGCAAGCGTACATCCACCACGCTTTATTTGCACACACATGCAGTAAAAGTACATTCACCACCAAAATGTCGGTTATTTACGAGTTTCAATGGGTATGTTCAAAAAGTATAATAAAAGGAGCAACGAGTTATCAAGTGCTAACCCAACCTTATAAGCATAAGTTTGTGGAAACAAATTGAAAGTGAAAATTTATAATCAATTTAAGTATATTCGATTGTCTTTTGTCATTATTTGTTTTGTTTCTACGATTGTTTGGTATTGTATTTCGCTCTCGAATTATTGAAACAGACTCTAAACATGACAAAAAAAAACGAATGAGAAACCAGAGAATCAACGCAACTGTTGTAAGACAACTTTAGACGTGTTTTTTTGCAGGAAGTGACTAGACATGCCAATTATAACAGTTTTTGTTTATAAAATTACTGTTTATGCGGCCCCGCAGGGCCAGGGTCCTCCGCCGGTGGGAATAATTCAATCACATAAAGTTTTTTTTTTAAGTAGTGCGAAGCGCGTAAACGTACGCCCGCTTTTAATGGCCAAAAATTGTTATAACTGTTATAAATTAGCATGTCTCGTTGCAAGCCTGGAGGAAATTGATCGAAAAAAACTGTCGCGTCGGGGCTAAGGAATTTACATGTTAAAATCAACAACAACTAATCCCCTCCAGGCATAGCGTACATAGAGCACATAATTTTCGGGGCTAAACTGTTTTAACGGCGTTAATTGCATATGTACTTCTAATCAATAGTTTTTATGGAAACTCCATTTTTTTCTGTGATGGCGTCGATAGATAATCCCCAATATCATTTCTTTTTAACCAAATCCCTCCGGGCTTGCAAAGCTGGTGAGTTTAAATTTTTTTAAAGATGGCTGCGTTATTTGCACATACAAAATGGTTGTTCTGGGAAAACAGAACAATCCCATCCCGTTAAATTGTTGTTGCAATTCACATCTATTCATGGACACAAAACGAAATTACAAAAACAACAATGTAAACAAATGGGTTTTGGAGGGTGATACGTACGAAAGATTGGTATCTTCATATAGAGTGTTTTTGGATTAGTCCACAGATTAGCCACATGAAGATGAGCATATTTCGTACGTTTCACCCTCCAAAACCCATTTGATTACATTGTTGTATTTGTAATTTCATCCCGCGTCGATGAATAGATGTGAATTGCAACAACAATTCAACCAGGTGTGTGAAGATCCCTACTGTCTATGTGTGAGGTTTTTTTTACACACATTCTCATTTTTTATCTGATAACTGCCAGATCAAGCTTGTAGGCAAATTAAAATGGCTGCCGGGGATTCTCATCTTCATGTGGCTAATCTGTGGATTAGTCTAAGTTCGGCATTCATAGAAGAATAAACCTATTTTATAAGCACCTAAGAACCGAGTTTATTGTTTTTTTATTGATTGAGATCTACAGGTTATGGGCCCAGATCTCTCATAAAAATGTCAAATGTAATGGAATCAGTTTTTGCAAAAATAAAGCCTTTTGATGGGCGTAATTTTGATTCATGGAAGTATCGCGTGGAAAACTTTCTTGAAGCGCAGAATGTTCTCGACGTTCTTTGCCAGGAAAGACCAGAGGTAACGGCAGCTGATCAAGATCTCGCTACAAAATGGGACGAAAAAAATGCGAAGGCAAAAAATTTGATAATATGCTTGGTAGATGATAACCATCTCGAGTATATTAAAGGTAAATCGACAGCAAAAGACATGTGGAGCGCCCTTGTGACCACGTTCTCAGGGACAAATATGGCAAAGCAGAATATGTTACGTACACGTTTGGATAGGTTAAAATATGAGTTGGGGAGCGACATGAAAAAGCATTTTACTAAATTTGATGAGTGTGCAAGGGAGTTAACTGCGGCGGGGGCGAAACTGGATTCTACAGAAATAATTTATTATTTGTTTAAATCGTTTCCAGAAGATTTTCAACCGCTAATAACGGCACTTGAAAACATGCCAGATGACAGTTTGACCTTGGAGTATGCTAAATCCCGCTTATTGAATGAAGAGATGCGACAACAGGTGAACAAAGAAACTGCTGATGTTGATATTGGAGGTGACGCAGCTTTTTCGGCACGCTTTGCAGGGGAGTGCTTCAAATGTAAGAGAAGGGGTCACAAAAGTTTTAATTGTCCGCAAAGAAGTGCTAAGAGCAATTTTAAGAAGAAAGGTGCGTCTTCTAAAAATAGGGACAGTAGTGCTATTGCGTTTATGGTGACAAGTCGGAATGTTGAACAAAATGTTTGGTTGTTAGACTCAGGAAGTACACGGCATACAACAAATAATTTGGAGGCTTTGACTGAGGTTGAAGAGCTGGAGAAGAACGTGGTTATTAGTACTGCCGAAGAGGGTGGTGCAATGAAGGCAACGCATAAGGGATTGTTGAAGGGGTACACTGTAGTTGATGGCAGGAGAGTAGCTTTAGAAGTAAAAGAGGTGTTATATGCAAAAGAACTAAGAGTAAATCTGCTTTCAATAAAGGCACTCCAAGAGAAAGGTCTCGACATTTATTTTGTTCGTGGACATAAAGCTTAGATCAAGCTCAATGCAGTTTTTGTTGCTATGGGTGTATTATCAAATGGATTGTATGAGTTGAAGTTATATCCCACAAATGCTCAACTCAATTTGTGTATGATTGATGACGTATGGCATCGCAGACTGGGCCATGTGAATGACTCATACTTAAAAAAAATGAAGTATGGAAAAATGGTTACAGGTATGGAAGCTGGTGAGGAGAAGGTTTCGTGTTATCAATGTGCTAGAGGTAAACTGACAGAAAAGCCTTTTTCAAGTCAAAGGCCAAGGACAGCAAGGGTTCTTGAAAGAATTCATACGGATGTGTGTGGACCAATCACTCCAAGTACATATGAAGGTCAAAAGTACTTTGTGGCTCTCGTTGACGATTACAGTCACTTTGCTCAGGTGTTTTTGATCCGACAAAAATCAGAGGTATTTCAGTGCTTTAAAAATTTTGAAAGTCATGTCACCACAAAATTTGGATGTGGCATTGTTTACGTGAGATGTGACCAGGGTACTGAATATCTTTCAAATGAGCAGAAGAAGTTTTATGTCGAGAAAGGTATTCAACTAGAACCTACAGTGGGTTATTGTCCAAAACAAAACGGTGTTGCCGAACGTTTCAACAGAAGCTTATAGTAGAGATAGAGCTCGGACCATGATGTTGGATTCTGGCGTGAAAAAAGAAATGTGGGGAGAGGCAGTACTGACTGCAAACTATTTGCTCAATAGGAGTCCATCTAGGTGTATTGTCGGGAAAACACCTGCAGAGATATGGTTTGGTGTAAAACCAGACGTGAAAAAGTTACGAATATTTGGCTGTCAAGCATTTGCACTTGTACCTAAGGAAAAGAGGTCCAAATTTGATGCAAAAAGCAAGGCGATGTTGATGGTTGGATACGGAATCAATAGCTATAGATTGTGGGATCCAGAGTCACGAAAAATAGTTATTGCGAGGAATGTTAAGTTCGATGAGTCATGTTTTCCGGCAAGAGATAGAGATAAAAATGAGGCAAAAACAATTTTTGTTGCTGAAAAAGTGAGGTCAGCTTCAGATGGGGTTCCTGTAAAACATGAAGAAACTGTACAAGATGAAGCAGAGGAAGATTTTGAAGAAACCGTGGTGCAGGAAAGTGAGGACTCTAATTTTGAGTCTGCTTCTGAAGATGGACCACAAATGGCGCTCCGGCAGCATCAAACTTTGGTTAATCAAAGGCAAAGCTGTCGTGAGCGCAAAGTTCCAGGCAAGTTAACTTATAATCATGATTTTGAGCAAATAAATCTGTCGGACTTTCATTTTTCAGCTGAACCAAACAATTTTAATGAGATTGAGATGAGGCCTGACCGAGAACAGTGGAAAGCTGGTGTTGTAGATGAATTAACTTCTTTAAAAAGGAATGAAACTTTCGAGCTAGTGGAGAAAAAACCTGATATGAAAATAATCAGCTGTAGATGGGTATTTAAGCTGAAGACTGACAAAGACGGTATACCTCATACATACCGAGCACGACTGGTAGCAAGAGGATGTAACCAAAAATACGGTATTGATTACGATCAAACGTGTATGCTCCTGTTGCAAGATTGGCAGCGATTCGTACTGTGCTATCAGTGGCCATACATAAAGGATATTTGATTTGTCAAATGGACGTACGAACAGCTTTCTTGAATGGAGAATTGCAAGAGTGTGTGTACATGCAAGTTCCTGAAGGAATGAATGTTAAACAAGGTATGATTTGTAAATTAAAAAAATCATTATATGGGTTGAAGCAGTCTCCTCTATGCTGGTATCGAAAGTTCAACGATACAGTGCTTAAAATTGGATTTGTGTGATCGCAGCATGACTACTGTGTTTATATAAGACACCATAAAGAGCATGTTAGCTATTTAGTTTTGTATGTTGATGATCTATTGTTAATTAGCGAAGATAAAGAGGAACACAGTGACGTCAAGAGAATGCTTACAAGAGAGTTCGAGATGAAGGAATCGAAAGAGCTTGAGCAATTCCTTGGCATAGGAATTACATATAATGCTGACGAGTCATGGTTGAGTATGTGCCAAAAGAAATCAATTCAAGATTTACTAACATACCTAAATATGAAAGACTGTAATGGAGTGTCCACTCCTGTGGATCAGTCAACAAGATTAAAGAAAATTGAAAACAAAAATATGAAAATTGTTGTGCCATATAGGGAGCTCATTGGCAAGGTCATGTATATGATGCTCTGTAGCAGACCAGATGTTTGTTTTGCCATATCTCAGTTAAGTCGTTATCAAGACTCTCCAGGTGAAGAACATTGGCAGTGCGGAAAGAGGTTAGTCCGTTATCTGAAGGCTACGATGGACTATGAGTTGGTATATACGAAGAAAACAGGAGAAAGACCTCTAGTGGGGTTTGTAGACGCAGACTATGCTTCGGACGAAAATGACAGAAAATCCACAAGTGGGTTTTTATTTAAAGTTTTTGGAAATGTCATCAGCTGGACATCAAAGAAACAGCAGGTTGTTGCATGTTCTACCACGGAAGCAGAATACGTTGCTCTAGCGCTTGCTGTACAAGAAGGTGTTTGGTTGCGAGGACTGCTGGCTGATTTGCTTATAGATGTTGAAAGCATACCTATATTTGAAGATAACCAGAGTTGTATTAAAATGGCATATAACATGGAGAACAAACGGGTTAAGCATATTGATGTCAAGCATCATTTTATTCGGCAGAAGATTGAGGAAAGTGAGGTGACGTTGCAGTATTTAAATACGAAAGATCAAGAAGCAGATATTCTTACAAAGGCTTTGCCTAAGCCACAGTTCCAATACCTGGCTGAGAAATTGGGACTTATGCATCGAGAAGGGGTGTAGTAGATTGTGGTTTGTTTACAGGAGCGATGCATGTGCTCAAGGTTTGTAGTGTATAAGAGAAAGTAGAGTAGAGAAGAAAAAGATTAAGATAAAGAAAGAAAATGTAAATGAAGTAACTAAAGTGAAATTAAAGATTAGTCTAAGTTCGGCATTCATAGAAGAATAAACCTGTTTTATAAGCACCTAAGAACCGAGTTTATTGTTTTTTTATTGATTGAGATCTACATTTTCTCGTCTTGTACCAACCTACACTCCTTAGCCTTTTGTCGCATCTTATGCAAAACACCCTCGGTACAGTTTTTCCTCGAGATTCGATCCTGGGACCTTCCATTTACCGTCCGATAAGCTAGCCACTGAGCTAGCTCACATAATACATTTTAACGATGTTAAAGTTGAATTAGTTTATACTTTAATTTTTGATATATGTATAATTGTATGGTTGTTAAAAAGTAATTATTTTTATTGTTTACTGGGTATTTTTGAGGAGATAGCAGAACTTGCCCAAAGAGTTTTTATTAGCAAAAAAAAGGGCCTTGGTAAAAATTTATAATTTTGCTAGGCGGGAAACTATCCAATGTGCTATTGAGAAATTTGAGGAACAGTTTACTTTCGGTAGTCTGGTGTCGCATCGTTTGTTCGTTATTTTTGTTTAAGAATAAAGTACTATCAAATTTTTAAAATGCATATCAGTGTAGTCGGGAATGAGACTACATATATACATATGTATGTACATAAAACCAAAACATAAAAATAAAAATTTTCTTTTTCCTTATGTCAGCTGTTTTGACATTTGACAGAAATGTTATGATTCTGTGGTATCTCAGAAGTAAGAACTCAAATTAGCCTATCTGACTGCCAAATCTGCATTTGCATTAACCGATTTTTCCAATGCCAATCTCTTTGTTCCTTGGTTAAGGCTTAAAGGATTAGAAAGTGAAGAGAAATCACAAAATCGTTTGTTTGGTTTCGTTCTCTTTATCCTTATTTCCAGTTTCTTGTATTGAGTGTTAATGTGCCGTGGTGTGAGTAAATATTAATGTGAAATGAAGGGGGCAGCAATGAAAAAAGAAGAGGACAACGAAAAAAATCTCATTGGAAAAATCGTTCAATAGTTCAACATTTCACCCCATTCCTGGAAAAAAATGGTCAATGTAAATGCAGACCAATAGAAACACATGCCAATTTGTAAGCGTATCGACGGTCATGAATACAAAGGTTGCTGTACTTATGCAAAGACAACGCCGTTTGATTACAATTATCAACGAAATTTTTGCAAGACTGCTGAAGTTTAACAGTCGTTATACCAACTCAGCCCATATCGTTATCTTGCATGTATAATAAGTACCTATATGTTTATTACTTTACTCCAGCTGGCTCTACAGGTCTGGGTGTCCTTTGGTGTCAAGTAATAAACCTCTTTAGGTGGCTCGATCTCTAACCTGCCGTCTCCAGTGTCGTATATTAAGTCGTTGGGTTGGAGATCTCCCTCTATATTTGATCACTGAACCGAAGATAAGGTCTGCCTTAAGCCCGAACCACACTACTCTCGTGTCGTGTGTTGTGGAGTAGTGTGTCGCTGTCATTCCAATGTATTTCATAGATTTCGACACAACACATCACACGATACAAATATGGCTCTACGCATATGAAATACATTAGAGCGATAGCGAAACATGGCTCCACAACACACCACACGAGAGAAGTGTGGTTCGGGCTTTAGTTTCTCGTTCCCTCTGGTCTGGCGTTGAAGGGTTGAAGACCTTACGGGCTGAAGCATCGGTATCAATTCGCTCTACATGGCCCAGCTGAAGACGAAGTCTTTTGAATAGTTCGTCGTTGTTCTCTTCTCCGCTAGATGTTGCGTTCTTTGTCGACACAAATAGAACCATAAATCGTTCGAAAGACTTTTCTCTCAAATACATATCATCTTCAGCGTGTTTAAAAAGCTCCGCTGCAAGGTGCCAGCAGCTTTGTGTGTTACTTTTGGTAACTCTCATCCATCTAGATTATTGACTGGCTGATGCTACTCATTTGAGGAATTTGGGACGTCATAGCCGTTTAGCACTTGATTGAAATATCCTCTCTAGATGTTCAACATCACGGTATTCACTTCGCTTTCTTTACAGGCTTCTTGATCTGGCTTTATCGACACGTCTGTAAAAGCTACGCACCTGTGTCATCCCTTCTTTTGTCTACATTAAAGCTTGTGAGTCGTCTTGTTTTTCTCTGTAGCCACGCCCTGTAGCCTTCTGTTTTGGCTTTGTTTGCCTGGCCACACTCAGAGTTGAACCATGGATTCCTCTGTGAGTGGTTGTGAGACCCCTAAAACCTTTGATGCAGCGCTATTGATAGCCGTTTGACATTGCTTCCAGTGGTCCTTTAGGTTCATATATCCAAATTCGTGGGGTTTGTCGCAAGCTCTAGGGATACTCGGTACGGTTGGCATATGTTTTGGCAATCACTTTTCATTGCAATCTCTAAACGTTGTATTTTCTCCTATCAGTTGATGTCATTCTGAGTGTTTCAATAGTTTCCGTACGTGAAGCTTTGCACCAACCAGATTATGGTCAGAGTCGATGTTGGCTTCTCTGAAAGTACGTATACATTCCATTTTGCTAGAGGAGTTTCTTCTTTCAACTGCAATGTGATCGATTTGGTTGCAGGTTCCACCATCCGGTTACCGCCATGGTGCCTTTGTGAATGAAAGATGTTGGAATCTCGTGCTACTCACCACCATGTTTTTCCCTACTACAAAGTCGACAAACCAAAGTACGTTATCAGACGTGATGTCGTGCAGGCTGTGCTTCCCAACTGTTGTACCAAAGATGTCTTCTTTCCTAATTTTGGCGTTCAAATATTTTAGAAGGATCTTAATATCATGTTTGCGACATATTGCTCACTAGTTTTGGCGAAGAGCTCGTAGAATACTTCTTTTATATCGTCGTCATTTTGTCTCTGTAGGGCCATCTATGTTGTATATTACTAAAGTGCAAATCTTGCTTTTGTTTGTTTGTGTGGGCTAATTTCAGAAACAGCATCTACTATTTCAAAAATTCTTCTTATGTTTGAAAGGTAAGTTTGAGTCGCATATTTTAAAAATATATATAGGTAGAGTGGGTTAAAACCACAAAAGTGGTATCCGACTTAAAACTAATCTTTTTGTGTTTGAAAAGTATTGAGGGTTTGACTTAAAGTTTGAATAGTTATATCTACTTAGAGGATGTCTCAAGAGCAAAATTTTTCTTAGGTAAGGTATTTTAGGGTGAAATGGGGTGAATAAAAGAAAAATGATAGGTATCCGATTTTAAAAATTCTTTTTGTGTTTGAAAGGTTATATTAAGAGGAGAGACTTTCAAGGATATCATTATATGACTAGATATTCTTTCCAAATTTTGCAATAGGGCCTAATATTTTTTTAATTTAGCTTGTCTTTTAAAAATGGCAATTCACGGTAAAAAATAACACACCGTACTATGTAATTGACAAAAAAGTGTTGGTAAGTTCAGTGAAATTGAAATCAAATTTGATTACTTTTGGTTTTTCATCTTGAAAATATTTTGCCTAATTTAACAAAGCTGAAAGTACAATTTTCGACTTTTTAAGAATAGTCACATCATTCATTATATATAAAAGGGGTTGCGGGGGGCCATCATCGACATGGACGAGAGAAGCATCTATACAAAAAATAAATAAATATTAATAATTAATACTGTTATATACTTATTTATTTAAATTTTCTTGTGTATTTTTTTGCCAAGCTTATATTTGTCCACAAATGTGAAGCCTTGCCTAATTAGCTAGCCAGTTAATAATATAAATTAAATACAAAAGAAAACTCGTTTTTTTTTCAAAAATAATTTTATTTTTTTTAAACTTAAATTTTCTATATAGCTGTACAACTTAATTTTAATAATAAGGAAACTATTAATATCAACGAGAAAAAATGACACTTAATTTAATGAACGCATACATACATATTTAAATAAAGAAATATTAAAAATTTAATAATTATGTATCAAATTAAACTCCAACAAAAAATTAACATTAAAACACATTCTTAAATTACTGATTTATTTATAGGAATTTATTTTATTTATTGTCATTATTCACAACATTTATATGTAAGTATATTAGTTTTATGGACAAAAATGTAAATATGTATTAACAAATTCATAGTGTATACAATAATTGTAAATAAACACTAAAAAAAGCTATTAATTATAGATTTGACATTTTTATTCGAAATAAGGCACATTTTGAATGCATTGGGTTTTTATATTTACAATAAAAAACTTCTTTGTTTTTCTTTTCTAAATAAGGCTTATCAACATTCAAACCACATAGGTATAACTGTAATGAAACAAAATAGAAAACTTAAACAAGATACATATACAGGCAAAATAAGAAAGAACAAAAAGAAACTAGAAAGTTTTCTTAAGTACCTAAAAAGTACTTTTTTTTGGCAAGACAAGGATTTCGTTGTTCAACATTTGGAGAAGTTTTTCTCCTTTAAACTGTTATTTTGGATTTTTTTTTTCATACAATTATTACATATACTTAGCTTAAACTATACAAAATAATATTAAAAAAAAAATAAAAATAAAAATTCTACTTAATCCTGTAAATAGGACGTGCCACATCGAGAAAGAGGAAGAAACCGAAAGATTTGATGCACTCCAAGACCAAACCACAACCACGACCAAGAACGAAATGGAAGAGGATTTACAAATTAACGTTAGAAGCGAGGACAAGAAATATAGAAACGGAAGCATGGCATTTTTTTTTCAACCTACAAATGAAACAAGAACAGGAGCGGGAATACCTAAGAGAAACAACTTTCAAGTAAGCATTAAGTGACCATGTGCACCGCGTGCACATTAGAGACAAAAACAAAATAATTAAATTACAAGGCGCGGATCATAATTTCATTTAAAATGTTCGATTTGAATGAATGGAACTTTTAGGATCATTTGTATAAATTATTATTATTTTATAATTTAGTTGAAAACTACAGAAAAGTAATTACTGATAGCAACGAGCAAACAAACTGAGTAATATGAAAAACAATTCACCGGTGAATTGTCTGTGTGATTTTCAGTATAGGCTGTAAAAAGTGCAGGTATATGATTTCTGAAGGCATTCGCCAGAGGAGCACATCAACAGCCCAATTTTAAAATTTTTGCAACCCAAAATTGCTGCCCTAAATGTATAGCTCAAAAACTATCTAAAACATAACTTTGTTTGTACCTATTTATTTGCGCCCCAAAACAAATATGGCAAAACCCCTCCAACCATCACTGTACTTTTTTTATTAATGACAAAATTAGATACGTACACACTATTCGAAACGAGGCTAGAGTACAAAGTAACAAGTTACAAACCAAGAAAAAGAATAAAAGAGTCCAAACAAAAGATACAAAAAAAAAAAAAATTACTTCGAGTCTTTTTTATTTCTGTTGAGTTCGTTTCCAGTTCCGCAGGGTTTGAGGTTTTACTTTAGCTTCACCAAAGAAAAGGCACATAGGTATTACATTATATAAACCATCTGATAGCTCTAGCATTTTTTTTTTGTCATTTCAAGAATAGCGGAAGAGAAAACTTTTCGAAACGAGAGGGTTTAACAACTCCCTTCTGTAACATTGAAGGAAAAAATAAGAACGACAACGGTGTAAGCAGGATTTGGCTTTGCTAGCAATTAGCAGCGAAAACATATACACCCAGGTTAAGTCCTCGTGAATAGAGTTGCTCCTTCTGCTGCTTTAAAAAAAAAGAAGAGATTATTATCACCAAGAGCCTGCACCATGAGCTTCTTGTACCCGAGTATAGAAGAGAAGAAAGCGCAATGAGATACAGTCAAGAAAGTTATCATCAGCCAACTAAAGAAATGACGAGGGTAATGGGAAAAAGGAGGAAAATGAGAAGACACACGGCGTGTATGTCTTGTTATGCAGGTCCTTACCCCAAGCACGCACGCACATATAGGTATAGCCTTACTTTTATTCGGTTTGGGACATGGTGGGGGCTGTGTTGTGAACGGGAGTAATGGCAAAGCATGGCAGTTAAAGTCTGAAACGTTGGCCATTTACAACACGGAGGAGTAGGTAAATTCACAGTATTTCCTTTTATTGTTTCATCTCTATTCCTATATTTCGTTGCTTCGTTGTTGTTGTCGTCGGCATTGTTGGACTCAAAACAGTTTGCCGGATGATCCGCTAAGCTTATTAAGCAGCAGAAAGAGAGACTCAGGAATTAGGAAAGACTTCAAAAAGATTCCGGCATAGCTAAAATTATTTTTTTGCTTTTCCTTTGTTTTTATTTTGTACCTACCTACATATGTATGTAGGTATATATACTTTGTATTTTATTGTTTTTATTTTGTGTTGGTTTTAAGAGAAGTTTTTATCTTCTGTCTCACTATAGGTAGGTTTATGTAAGTTGTAAGAGCTTTGTGGTTTTATGCATTTTATTTGTTGTGTGCTGCGTATGTGCTGTAATCTGTGTCATAATTATGACAGACATGTAGAGGCGAGTTTCAGTTTCGGAAGAGTGTATTTTTCTGACGTGGAGTTTTGTCTTTATAAAATTCCTGACTCGTATAGGTATTGTGTGACCTACCATGCTCTCCGAATAAAATGATAGATACCTACATGATGCCATATAAATATGTATTCAGACTTGCGGCATTATGTTCTTTTTATGTTTGCAAGAATTTTAAATGAAATACCTTCTACACACCATGATGTTATTTTTACTAAAATTAAGAATCGTTCTTTTGAAAACAAAATTTAGGAGGAGCTAACAACTAAAGTATGTATAAAGAATTGAAGAGTCGATAATTTTAACTCTGGTGTGGGCTTACCCTTATTTATTCGGCTCAATATAAGCTTAAAAACTAAGGGCCATTTGCTGAAACGAAACGAAACTAAGAGCTTATGTGACAGTTTACGCTGAGGAAAAAGAAGAACATAAGTGTTGTAAGTTGAACATAAATATGTATGTTTCTTATCAGCAAACGACTCTAAGAAGCTTATATAATAGTTGATAATAATAATTAATTAATTCAAAAAAAATTAATGTTCCACGTAAGGTGATTATCAAATTGACTATCGCTTTTTTGCCACCGCTTGCTTGTGACAGCTATTTAGGTGTCGTCTTCATAACAATGTAGGTTGGCTTGGCTTCAAATCGACCAAAAACCGAAAATTTTTTAAATAGTCTTTTAAAGTTATAAAAAAAAATTACATAAATAAATTTAAACGAAGCGCTATGTTTAATTCAAAGGACCGCAGAGAGAAATTAAAATAGGTACATTATATTATGTACCTAGTTACAAAAAAATGCTTGATAAGGAATTGTACGACCCCACAAGTTGGGGATGAGTTCCGTATAGGAAGAGAGTATATTAACTTGTTCTTTTGTTGGATCTTACCTTTAAAAAAAAAAAACATTTATTTAAATATTTGTAAAATATTTCATTACTTTTTCGAAAACCAACAGCTGACTGAAATGGCATTTCTTTTATGGAGAATTGTAAGTGCTGCCAAGAACCCAATCATTTTAAGTGATCGCTTTACACAGAGGAAAGAAAAGTTGATAATCAAAAACGACAATCAAAACAGCAACAGTCAACTATCACCTTAGCCGGTTCCACCTTCTCTGGTTCTGTCATAAATCAGCAGCAGAGTTTTAAGCAGGAATGCCATGTTGTTCAATCAACTTCTGTTAAATTTGTTGTGAATTTTTCAGTATTGTGTGGCAAATTCACCATGGAAGGTTATATTTCTGAATAACGTGTACAAATTATTAAATTTCATTTTCAAAATCAATGCTCCGTTAGAGAAACGTTCCGCGTATTTATGATGATTTTGTCGTCACCAAAACCGTCCTTCAAATGAGCAAAGATGCCCATTTTTCAGGTGAAAAAAGCTAAATTGTCAAACTTGTGATGATACTTATCCATACAAGACACAACAGCACCAAATTCACCCCAAGAAAGTCACTGTTTGGTGTGAATTTCGATCTAGCGGAATCATAGGTCCGTTACTTCTTCTAACACGAACCTGGAATTGTCACAACCTTAAATGGTAACTTTTCGTAACCCTAAGAGCCATTTCACACAAACCCGGCAACCATATACCGGCACCGCGCAAACACAATTTGGTATAGTAAATCTTATGGGACCTTTCACACGTGCTGACCGGTCGGCACTATACCAAATGCTGTTTGTCCGGTGCCGATAGCTATTTGCTGGGCATGTGTGAAAAGGCACTAACTGGATGATATGGATACCGATGACGTGTGGTTCCAATAAGACGGGGTTACGTGTCACATACCACATGCTATGATTGACAATCTGCTCGAGCAGATGCTGTGGCAACATAGTTCGTGGATCGTGTAATTTAACGCATTTAAACTTCTTCCACTACATTGGAGCTTTATTAAATAACTGTTCTTTCCAAAAAACGATGGTCATCCAGCAAATTCAGCCAGATCTATGCGACAGCCATCGAAAAACCTTTAATCGCCCAATTTAAAAACAAAATACAACAACTTGGAATAAATCGCAATTTAAAGTAGCGAATGAAAAGTTGGAGTAGCCCAATTTGCTATAAATAGTCTGTTCTCGCAAAACTGACAAGCGATCTATTTTGTTCTCTCACGATTTTTCGAATACCACAATGGCTAAGGTTTTACTTAAATTAATATGAATGCACAAAAAATGACATACCTAAATTCACAATACGGGAACAGACCTATTAAGCTAAGAATCTGTACAATTTATTAAAACATCTGATTAACAGCCACTGTGACTTTTCATGTTTTTTTTTTTTTTAATTTTAATTCTCGCTTTATGAATGCATACTTCACTTGGTATACTTTGGCTGGCGTGGATTTTATCTGTGTGTTTTATTTGCAAAATGATAAACTGCTATACTTTTCGAAAACTGCCAATAAATATACAACATGAATATTGGTTTATAATGAATAAAATTAAATGCAAAATATTATAATTCAATTAATGCCAAATTTCGTATATGCCATGAAAAGTTCAGGCTAGGTCAGTTTTAAATGGAAAAAATAAATTAATTTCCATTGAATCCTCTCTTGGTCTTGGTTGATTAATGGATTTAAATTCTTGGAATGCCTTTTAGTTCTGAGTTATATCCCAATAAAATACTCTTAAATCAGCTGGAAGTTTCCATAGAAAATCCAATAACCATACGTAAATTTTAAAAACACACCATAATACTTGTAGGGTAGGTACCTATTCCTATTTGAAACATTTTAGCATTCCCTATTGACTTAAAAATTAAATATAAATAATAATTCATTAAATATTATGCTTTTTGCTTACACCCCGCATTGGCGGCAATGTTGCTGCTATATGCCTGCTGCTCCTATGTTCCTGTTGTTGCTCTTACTACTGATGATGTTGAGAGACATTGATTGCCCCAGGCGACCATGTCTTCTGTTTACATTTCCTCTAGAGTAGCAGGAGTTTAACCAACGCCAGCTATCACTGTCACTTTCTTTCTTAGGCAAAGCATATATATGTACATACATATATCTCAATGCATAAAAGGGGGCAGCACATAACTATGGGTGACACTACTGGAGTCCTCGGTCTTAATTACCGTTGACATAGCGTCGGTGGGATCATCGTTGGCGGTCGCACCGGCAGCATTGGCTGGATGACATCCCGTTGGGGGTCCTTGTTGTTGATGCTGCTGGGATGATGATTGCGATTGTTGTGGCTGGTGTGATGATGGTGGCGGTGGTGCACCAACGAAGTGGGTTTGTTGATGCTGCTGCTGTTGCTTAAGTTCCTGGTTATGCTGTTGGTGCTGGTGTTGGGGATCCAAGTGACAACTACCAGGATATTTAGTTGACTCATCTAAACTGCTAATTGAATGTACGTACTTTGGTTCATCGAGATACTTTCCATTCTGGTGGTGTTGATGAGATATACTGCAAGAAGAAACATAGATACAGACATTAAGAGAGGATAGTGACACAAAATAATAAAGATGCGCTTACAAACTATACGAAGTGAAAGCTATCCAAGGGGCAAAAAGAATGGACTATGGGACGTATGGTCGTATAGTTACATGAATAATGAATGCGAATTAGTATTAGGATATAGGGTTGGAGAGATTTAATTACTACACTTTGTCTACTTTCGCTACTGCGCTTCTTTGATAAATATAGATTGTCATATAAATACATAATATACTTTATTACTTAGCGGATGAATGAAGGTGTATTGTGAGCAATTCAGTCAAGCTGTTGGATAATTATTATTATCCTTTCCATTTGTGTTAAGTTTTTAATTAGTTAAAAAGAAAGGTAGAGAGAAAAGATAATAAAAACATTGCATTATGTTCAAGGAGTTAGACAAATTGTTTCGTTCAGTAACCAGTATCCATATTTGTATCTAATCCAATTATCTTTATACCAAATCCAATTATATTTATGCTTTTTATTTAAGCTTTGGTAATGTGTATTATTAGCACATTTTTTTTTAAATATTAAAAATTGATACAGAGATTAAGAGATATTGGTAAATTTTCCAATATTGAAGACAATAAAACTATTATATGGATTGTATGAGCGGAAAATTGATTCGCAACCTATCCCAACTAAAAATAAAAAAAAACGAAGTAACCAATCTTTTTAGAACCCGTTCGGACTCGGCAGAAAATTATAGGTCCCCTTATTCTTGCCAACTAGTCACACACACACTCAGAATTGGTCGAGAATTGTAATTCACTAGGCTTTTGTTCTCCAAGTGTAAAAGTGTGGTGGAAACGTTTCGGCCTTTGTCTTTGCAACTGATAGAAGAATCAAAGATTTTAAGACAATGAATAGTGGAAGCAGTTTGCTTGACAGCTTGAACCAACCTTTAATTGTTAAGTGACGGGCGAGTTTGGGAAGTGAAGCAAAACAAGACTCAATTACAACCATAAAAACAACTCTGTTGGGCGTGGTAGTATCATCTCACCGGTCCTTATTTTTATTTTATATGAGGGCGGACCTCTCGTAACAGTCAAAAACTTTACCTCAGATACAAGAAAAGTAAGGCCGATGGAAGTACATATTCGAATTTACAAACAATACAAAATACATATCAAACTAAAATATGTTCAAGAAAGTTTCCTAATAAATTTTAATCTTTCTAGAGATGTTTTTCAATATACGAATACTGGGCAAGGGAGTTGACGGCGGATAAACTACAAGACAGGCGTTAGCCTTCAGAGGTCTAAGTTGCAATTTTTTTCATTCTTAGGAGACAAATTAAATATATAATAAAAATGGGAATGCCACTGGCCTATACATTAGTGGTCAATGTGGAAGACTATAAGGGTCATTATCACAGTGCACACTTAACAGGATAAGTTACACTTAAGATTCTCATCATATTTACACTTTAAGCCCAGTCAGAGCAAGTGGCACTTAAGTGGCCAGTATGGTAGACTTAAGTACCACTTATTCAGGTAAGTTTGCACTATTGTCTTCCATATTGACAACTTATGTGCCACTTGCTTGGACTGTGAACTCTGAAATTTTTAACGCCATTTCATAAACTATGTGCAAACGCATATAGAATATGCAACAAACAACCATTCATTTTTATAGAAACATATTGCCACGGGTGAGTTGAAAAACTATAAAAATATAAATAAATATTTTAAAAGTAGAAAATCGAGTTGCTTAGTTCTTGCATTCAGATGGCATTACGGCATTGTTGATTCGAAAATCAGTAAAATGTCTTTGGGTGAAAATATTTCGAAAACCAGACCTCGCAGAATCTTCAGGTGTGAATAGAACTTAAATAGAGTTGAAAAGCATTGAAGTATATTGTAAAATGTGTGACAAAGTAATGTCATAATGTTAATGTGTCATAATTTTTGCAAATTGCGACAAATGTCTTTTATATCTTGCTATGGGTTTGTGTGACAAGGGTAATCCTGAATTTTTCGAAAATCCTTAAGAAAATATTTTTCAAGTTTCAATTTGTATTAATTTTCTATTGAGCACTGAAAACCGCAAGGCTTATGATTGCCTTTACATACATATTATGGATTTTTCTACATAGATACATAAATAAGACTATCATGAAATTATATTATTATAACACCTTATACCCTACCAACAAAAAATTACGTATACGCCCGAGTGCACTATACAAATTAATTTCAGCTAATTAACCATTGAAAATGTTTATACATATTGCTTCAAAGAGAAAAACTAAACTTCATGTCATTTAATTGCATGCATAGGTGGTTTGATGAAGGAAAAAGCAGCATCAAGAGTGCATTTATTATTTTAACGAATGATATTATGTTTGATTACATCGAAATCAGTGGGTTAGAATCGCTGCACCACGTAATAACATTTGAACCATGCTTGTACAACTGGCACTCAGTAATCGATCTTATAAAACGTGTGTGTTTCACAAAACTCTTACGCAGAAAAATAAGATATAAATACAAAATTTCTCAAACACAGATAAAATATTTTTCTGTTAGGGGATAAGATACGTTCATCAACACGTGTCGTGTCGTCAGATTTTTGTGATGTGAACACCAGTCGATTGACCGTTGAACGACTGGCTGCGTAGTTCAAATTTGTTCATAATTTTCTCTGTCGAACGACCGCTGGCTGTAGTTAATGTAAACCCCAGTCGAAAGACCGATGATTTTAATTTTACATCTTTTTTAGCTATTTTTTGAGTAAAGAGCGGAAAAAATATTATTGATGCTCTAGAATTGGTGCAAACTGCAAATAACATGTTCCCTCTTTAAAAATTTTCTTGAAAATGATGTCTGTAAGACAGTCATTGAATGTGAACGTTAGCAAAACGACTGGGGTCGGGAAAAACGTCATTCAATATGAACCCTCCTATTACCTTTCACAAAAATACAAAATTTACTTCCTGTTTTATTCCACAAATAATTTTTAAACGCCTACTTTCGCCTTTTTCGACTTTTAAACTTTCATATTCGATTTGAGTGCGCCGTGCTTTGCGCAAATATTTGTGTGTCATATTCAACGCACGCTATCCGATTCGGATGGATTTTCGGCGCACACGAAAATGTTTGCGGCGTAAACGTGTTTTAATATGGACTGGAATTGATGAATAAAGTTTATTAAACTGAGCACTGACGTGCGGATCTACAAAATAAATTTGTATTGATCTGGACGCGACTTTAGAGTTTTCCGAATTTTTGTTATTTTTGTTATATCGATTATAAAACATTTCTTTTCCTCTGTCCCCGTTTAGAAAATAGCTTAAACAGAGTTCAAGTTGACAAAAACGGTGCAGTGTCAAAAGTGCACAAGTCAAAAGTCCACAATGAACTTTTGACCGACTTGGATGATTTACAAGTCCACAAATAAATTGTGAACTTTTAGACCATCCAATTGGGCCAGGAGTCCACAGAATTTCTTTGTGGACTTATAACCCCGTAAATTATGGTCTCATGGCTCACTTAGGTGGGCCTCATTGTTTATATGCCGTAAACTTTATGTTTTTGTCTAAATATAGATTTTATTTGGCCGGAAGTTATAGTTTCTTATTTGTTTTAGTCGAATTAGAAAAATTAAAAATATAAAGTTTATGGCACATAAACAGTGATGCAGGTATGGGGGCCATGTTGCCCCCTGCAACCTTTCTGCTTGGCTTCACTATTGGATTTGGAGTAGGAGCGAGGTTGGTTATATGCACTTGGACGGGTTAAAAGTTCACATTTTATTTGTGGACTCGTAACTCATCCAAGTGGGTCAAAAGTCCATTGTGGACTTTTGACTTGTGGAATTTTGACAGTGCGGCGACAGAAAACCTGCAATAAAGGTAATTTTATATTCGACTATCAGATTTTAAAACAGGTTTAATTGAATTCCGAACAATAATTAAAATTCTGAGCTAGTGATAATATGATAATGCATGATGTATGTATATGTATGTTTGTAGCAGAGTTCAGTTTTTCACATTTCCCGTCGAAAAGGCCAAATTGGTGGACTTATTCTGCAATTTTTCAATCACATGAACATTTTGTGTTGTGTTGTAATAATTAAAAAAAAGTACGTATGTATACATACGGTAGTATACGAATATCTCCGCCTGAACTCGACCTTCGCTTTGCTAAGTTTTTTTTTTTGATTCGCTTACGCATTAATTTTTCATGGAAGGAAATAAATTTATCAATGTAAAAAGAAAGAGAGTCTTTTGGATTCTTGTTGAAAAGTACTGTTCGGGTTTCCTATATCCTGTTCGGTCAGATTCAGAGAGGAAAATTGTCACACTTCAGAAACGTTGCCGGTTGGTTTTCTGATTTATATAGTCTTTGTTTTCGGACATACAGAAGAAAATTCCTCGGAAGTGAAAGCCTTAACCGTGACCAGTTCCTCGAAATTCTCAACGGAAAGAACTATGGTCTACTTTACAATTTCTTAAAAAACGCTCTAAGATATCGAAACCTAATCATAAATGAATATTCTTAAAAGTATTAATCAATCGCTAAGTTTTAATGAATTTATTACATGTAAACACTTTAACCTGACAGGCAACTTTGTTATTGTCATTTAATTTAATTTTTAACATAATGAAAACCAAGCCTTTGTAAACACTTTCTGAAAAATCTATCTATATCTATATATCTAGTTTAAATTTTCAAGAAATCCATTTTCAGGATTTAAAATATTCGGGCCCTTTTCTAATATTTTGTTTGTTTTTTTCATATTCTCATTAGATCTGTTCCGAAGATTTTTTGGACTTAATCTACCCAAATGTCAAATTTTGAAGAGTGGTGATGAAGTTCTCTCAGAGCGCAATAATTCGGACCAAACGTTAAAAATTATACTGCACTAGAGTTGCCGCTTAGATCAATGATAAATCTTGATCAATATTTTAAGGAATCACAACTCAAGAATTTAAATGTTAACACAAAATAACTATAAATATAAAAACAAAAAAAAAATATCTATATGCATTAAATTATGAAGCTCAGTGTGTGTTTTTCTTAAAACAAAAAAAAAACTACAATATACAAGATATACACAATAAATTGTCAATTCTGCATTTTCTTCTTCAAACACAGATTTGCTGAATAATAAAAATTTTATAAAAATTATTTGATCAATAAGTATAAGATTAATAAAATAACAAAAAATCATATTCATCTATCAAAACTAAAATAAAATAAACACTTGGGCAACCTTTTTATTTGAATAAAACCGACAAATCCTGTTATTTGGTATATAATATGTCAAGCTGGCATTTGACAACCAGCAAGAAATATTCAAAAGAAATTTCTCGGACTAGAACTGGTAAAAAGGGGAAATGTTTTACTCCAAATTGATACTTGAACGCTCTCTTTAGCAAAAAAAAAAAGACACAATTTTTGAAGTGTAGAATAGGTTCCGACTAAAAATGTCTAAATATGGCGGTGTGTAACTGTTTGAACTAGGTACGGAACAAAACTATTAAGCAAATCGATTAAATGTAGATGACGCCACCTTCCTTTAATAATATTACATTTTGGATTTGAATTAATTATTATTTGTCCTCACAGCAAGTATATGAAAAGACCAAAATCCTTTTCAAAGAATAATATAAGCCAGTAGCAGGGTTACCAAATTTTGAATTAAAAAAACATTAAGTCATAAGCTACTAGATGACTTATGAATTAGAAATATTTATTTTATGAGCTAGTTAGTGAATTAGGAATTAAAAACAATTTAATTAATAGCCTAGTTATACTGACTTGTGAATTTAAAAAATTTAAATCATAAGCTAATGGGTGCTCTACAATCAAATTTTATTAATATTGGTTTTTATTGAATTTGGTTATAAACGGCAATTCACTTAAAATTCTTTAAAAGCTTCAAAACCACTTTCGTTTACAATAACTGCACTAAAAACAAGCCAAATCAGCAACTAGCTTATGAATTATTTTTTTTTTTTAATTCCTATGTCACTAACTAGCTTATGAGTTCAATTTCACAAATCACTAACTAGCTAAAGAATAAATTTTTTTAATTCATAACTGACTTACTAGCTTATGAATTGATTTATTTTCAATTCATAAGTGGGCCGCTAGCTTGTGAATTAAAGCCAAACTTAAGCTAAGAAATGAATTAAGCTTTTGCAATCCTGGCTAGTAGATATATAGTGATGGTAAAACAAAATGTATCCCTATTAACATAACATTATTTTGTACAACACTATTCTCGCACTTACCTCTCACTCAAATGGCCATTGTCGTCCAGATTTCCATAGCTTTCCACAACCTTATGGTGTACTACACCGCCATCATCACCACCCATCTCTATCCGTGGCGGACTACCATACTCAAAGTGCTGCCGCGAAACTGGAAACAATTGACTCTCATGTACATAAGTTCCATATTGTGCTGTGCTAAATGTTCCATAAGGACTTGCGGCTGGCGATAGCAAATTAAAATGCGGACCCAATTCATATGGTGGCTGATAACTGGTCCAACTATCAACACTGCCTGGAGGTGTTACAGTTGTTGTTTGCGGGAATGTCGCAAATGGCGGACCCAATGTCGTTGTTCCACTCAACGATCCTGTCGATGGACTGCTGGTATTAATGTAGCCCGTCTTTCGTGGTGGTTCACGCTTTCGCCACTTTGCACGACGATTCTGGAACCAGACTTGCACTCGGGATTCACTTAAATTCAATTTCAATGCTAATTCCTCGCGTGCAAATACATCCGGATATGGAGCACGTTCAAATGCACGCTCCAGCTCGTCTAGTTGATACGCAGTGAAGGTGGTTCTACAATCAAAAAGAGAAAAAGAAAATGTCACCAATTAAATGGAAATGTCCTCACCAAATTGACAGATATATCAGTAATTGATTAAGCCAATAAGAAATAAAATTAAGCAAAATATATGTACATACATACATGCAGGTTTAAATAAAAAATCCTCACGGGTTGTAAAAATTTAAATTCTCAATTTATTTGCATGTATGTGTCACAGGGCCGGAGTTATAAATTCGCAACCCCTTCAAAGGCTTAAAAATGCCGTTCTAAAAGTTAATATCAAGTTCACTTATGATTTTTTAAATGTCATTTATAATAGTTGTTCAGGCAGAAATAATTTAAAAACAACTCAATTCCTGGAGGCAAACAACACGCACACAGATGAAGTTGAGAGTTGTAAGCCACTAGCCACAAATTTATTAATACAGACATTCAGCCCCAAATAACTGAATTGGGTTTCAAGCATTGTTGGTTGCAGCAGGACGGGGCAACGATGGAGGCTTTGAAACACTAATATATAAAATTATGACATTACTTTTGTTCAATTTGTGTGATTACGAAAACTCAAATCCAAAACTTCGTATAAATAGGCTAACTCCACGCGTTGCGCCTCCTCAAAACTACCGCCCTTAATAGCCTCCCTTATCTGTACACCGCATGATACAGCTCTTGTGTAAGAGATATTGTTGGATCACTGTGCTTCTGAGAATCGAACAACGTCGATGTGCTGCAATGTCCTTCTCCTGTATAGGGGTAACATGTACATAAGCACATTACACCGACGACGACGACATGGCATACAAGTTTAAATTAAATTTTACAAAAAACATATGCATATTTAACAATTCATTCACATTCTGCAGTAGCTTCACAGAAACAGTAGTACAGCATCACGGTAGAACCTATCGAATCTGCTCCAGCAAAAGGACGAATTCGAGCCAAACCCCAACGCTACTGTGTCGCCCTCCTTTGTGTATATTAATGGTTTTTCGGTTGCGAACATAATGTATTGGTAAGTAATTGGGTTTTAATATTTTAAAACAGTACCGGAGGCAAGGACACATGCCAATCAATTGACATCCAGCACGAGGTCATAATTAATTAGTGATTTATGCAACCCACGAACAAGCACACCATGACAATGTTAAAGTTGGCTTTACGTATATTGCAATGGCACCGGTGGTGGTGGTGATGGTTTGGTATGAACGTTTATGATATAAAAATTCAGAGTGCTGATGTGATGACGACTAAAGCAATTAAGAAGAGGTCATATTCGTCGAAGTTTGCTCTCGGTTTTACACAAACTTTCTTATTCGAGCAGATCCATTTTTATCGACTTAACCTTTAACCTTTTAATCACAAAAAAGCATTATTTTTGTATAATCCCCATGATGACCAGAACCATGTAAGGGTTTTGTCAAGTTTTTTGACCAAGCACGTTTGAAAATTATGTTACCAGAACCAACAAATAAAAAAACCATCAAGAATGCTGTGAAAGGTTAACAAACTTTAAATGTTGTTTAAAACTTTTAATCCATTTCAAATTTGTTTTTGTTTTCAATCCCTTTCTGCCATAGTTTCTGATGTTTTAGTTCCTTCTTATGTTAATTTGATGTTGATATCCATACCTTCCATGCATAGGGATCCCTGCAGGGAGAATGGTGTACCTTTTTTTTTGTGTATTGTTGATTTGGGTTTGGAAGCACTAAGTATCTATTTTGGGGATAACCAAGGATATACCAACCATAAATGCAAACGTATGCCATTTGTATATTTCGCAGGTTTTTTTTTGTAAAAGACTTTTTTTTTGAGAGTAGACGTGTTTGATGGATGGGACCTTTTTTTAGCTGGGAATTATCAAACTAAAAATTTCATTAAATCTGATTTCCATATGGGATGACTTTCTTCCTACATGGGTTCAAAACTATTTGTCAGGATGAAAGACCAAAACATGACTTTGTGAAAAAAAATATACTTCAAGGATTGTGGTTTTGTTTCTTGATTATTATTTAAAATGTGGTTTTAGGAACTGTCTAAAGAACTATGGAAATCATTTTATCAAATCGCCACATTTTTTGTTTATGTAAGGTACAAAGCTCTTATTTTTTGTCATAAAACACGATTATGAGAATTTAATAGATATGACAGAAAAAATGACAATTTGTCAGTCGTGTAAATCTATCTGAATAAAATAGATACGCAGCTGAAATGAAACGAAATATTGCCATACAAAACTTGACACAGCTAAATCATATACGAAAATTTCCCTTCATTCCATCTCCCATCCATCTTCATTCCATTTTTCCGTTACGGAAACATTTTTTCTAAATGCGGGAAAGATAAAACAGAGTTCTCATTGAAAGATAAACCAAAAATGACAGTTTGTAACGCAGCACGCTTGATTTGTCCGCACGGTCACTGACACAAGACAAAACAACACAACACAACACAACACAACACAACACAACATGACACTCCACGACACTTCATATGGGTTATGTGTGATTCTGGATTTACTTTTACGCAGTTCAATATAGGGAAATGGTGGTGAAATGGGAAATTGTAGTAGATTAATATTGACTCAATTATTGGCGGTAACCATACTGGTGAAATTTTGAGAGTTTGTTATTATGGATTAGATTGATGACTGCATCGAAGACATTATGGTGCGAATAATATTGATTGGGAATTTACAGCAAGCATGCCTGTCTTAATTCTTGTTTCGTTGCAAAAAAGACGCAAAAAATAGGCATTGGAACTACAGACGCATCATTCTCCTTTTCTCCCGTATATGATGTTAACGCCGAATGAAACTGTTCGTCAAAAACTCTATAGATTTATAATATAAATGGGACTTTAGAAGATTTTCCGAGTGAATTTCGGCCGCACCCGCATAAACGGGGAGTGGTTGGGATTGAAGAACAGCGAACTATCCGGGCTGTACAGCGTAATTAACCTAGTAAAAAAAGTAAAAAGCGAACGACTGAGGTAGCTGGGTCATTTAGAACAAATAAGCATGCACCAACACAGTGTCCCTAAAGGCCTTTCGATCCTACTCCGAAGGACGGAGGAGTAGAGGAAGACCTAGATTCAGGTGGCGCAAGCATCAAGTGCAAGAGACCTCCAACCAACTTGGCGTACGAAATTGGAGACAGCTAGCAGGGAAACAAATATTCTTACATGAGAAACAATGAGTATATTCAGACCATCGATTAAACCCCATTGTTTTTATGTTAAAAAGTAAAAGACTAAATTTTATTTTGATGTGTTTCCGACGGAAAACTAATGTTTGTTTATTTTTTACACTGTTTAATATACATACGTTAAGAAAGAAGAAGAACGAAAACAATAGAAAAAATTTTTTTTTGTTTTTGTTTTAGTGGACTGTGATACGTTATACATCTATAACGAACTTGGTTGGGCGCCAGTCATATTTTAGACATAGATCATATATTTATGTAGACATTTATGAAGTGAAGTGAGTGAAGCTACTTAAAGCGTAATGAGTATCCAATAAGGCGATTAATGGAAGTGTACCAGGTGGTTATCGTGTGGTGTAGTAATATCAAAATGCGTTTGATGTTATAATGTTCTACCTAGGTTCGATAATAAAACTTATTACCTTTAAATAATAACGTCCACTTATTTACTTTACAAAACACACACTTTATTTCACTTCAAATCTATTTTATTATTCTTCAATCACAATAGTATGCAGTTTAAAATTCACTTTCGGATACACTTTTACTTCTTACTTTACGTTATCGCATTCAAAATTAAACTGTCTCTACTCGCTCGAAAACATCTCCTTATATAGGGGAGTAAATAGTTCTAGTCTTCACTAGTATCCACTGGAATATTCGAGTGTATCTCCTTCTAGAAGTTTCCTTTCCAGTCGCTGACAGATGGAACATCGGAATTGATACTCAGATGAATCACAAGATGGCGCTGTGAGCGGTTGAAGTTTAGTTTTTCCGAGAGATGGCGCTGCAAACAGTTAGAGGATTTTCTCCTGTTTCAAATTCAAACTAGTTGGGTAATTATTAAATCGTTACAATATGTTTGTGTCGAATTGGTTATACCAAAACTTGTGATGTGATGCTTTGTCCTATCGCACATGCCATACGAGTATCAATATTTTTGTACAATTTTTAGCCAAAAAAGTAATATTAATTATGAGCAACTAACCAGTCTCACGTTGAGCGCCAATTATTATATACATACTTTAAATAAATTGTTTTATATCTTAATTCGTTGCATCAAAGAACAAATTTCAAGTAGATTTAGTTCTTAAATTATAAGTACAGCCTATTTAAGGATGTATATATACGAACGAAATTTGAATTGATTTTTAATGAGTTTTCTATTTTAAAATTTTACTTCAACCAATTTCTTTTTAAATTATAAATAAAATTTAAACTTTTCCTTCGTATCAACAACTTAATTTAGAAAGCTTTAACAAAACGTTAAAAGACTGTATTCACCTCCATTAAATGCTACATTGCCTTGATTTTATTTATTCTTTTTCATTAAAACTTTTCACTTGTTCAATTGTGTATTAATCCTTTCATTCGCTTTGATGTGTAAAAATCTAATTTATCAACCATTGTTGAGGAAAAGTAATCCTTTTACACTCTTTTTCCGTTTTGGTTACGGAAGACCTATCATTCCATCATGACTTATTCACAATAAACACTTCTCTGAATACTTTTCTTAAAGTAATGTCAATTTAAATCAGTTTCATTTTTCTTGTTCTTCATATTCGTAGTGTTCGTCGTCGCCCATCGCCATAGGTCGTTGGATGTTGGATTGCCTTTTTTACAATTTTTTTTTTGTCGCTTATTCTTCCCGAGAAATAAGTTATCGACAACTCAATCAAAGAACACCATTGACTTTTTCACCAACTGTAAGGTACCTATCCAACTTCCTTTATGAAACACAAGCAAAAATAGAGAAGCAAAAAATGTGAGGAGGAAATAAAAAAAGAATAATTTAAGTCAAACTACGTAAGAAAAAGTTATAGCCTTATAACTTTTTTTAATCTGACTTTTCATTCATTGGTTTGCGTCTCACGTTCTGGCGAGGCAACTACTTCACAACTAATACGACGCGCATACACATGTAGCCATTATCCTTCGACGATTTTTTATTTTTTGGGTTGTTGTTGCTCTTGGTACTTTTCTTTTTCAGCATCTGTATAGAGAGTTCTTATAGTGTGTTCGTGTCTACCGTATTGTTGAGCTTCATGTTATTTACGTTCTACATGTTGATGCTACTCGTACTTCATGTTTTATATGCCATCCAGAAGAGAACAACAAAAGCTAAAATTATTGTGCTTGTCCGGTATAAACGACGACAATGGCCTCTTTCTCACACTTTTACCCCTTCCAGGAGCGGATTAACAGATATGTACAGTACCCATAAGTAGGCTATGCTTGGGCCCCTTACCTTTCATAGTAACGCTATTCTGTCGAAAAATTAAGATATGAAGTTGTTAAAAAGTACTAGGCAGCATAGTACAAAGAACCTACTGTGTCTACAATTTTACTAACATAGATCAATGAATCACGTTTCATTAAAATACTTGCAAAAAGCCATTCCTATTAAGCTGAATTTTGGAAAGGTCTCATTTCATGGTAGTAAATTGAATTTAACAAAAGCCGAATTTAACGCAGTCATTGTGACTCAGTTTCATAATTTCGTTATTGTGAATTAACACAGATAACTTTCACAGACACCTCATTAAGTCCTCTTTCACATGAGTAACCAAATTTCTGGAGATTTTTTGACGTTTTCTTTTAATTTTTTCTAAAATCTCCTGTACCTTTTAAACGATGACACAAAATTGTACGAAATTTTCTGTGGTTTCATTTTGAAGTCCCTTGGTTCAACGCACACTAAGTGAAAAGGAAAGTCAAAAAATCTCCTCAATTTGTTGACGGCACGATTTTGTTCACCCACTTACACTGTGGCTCCATTGCCAATATTTGAGGCAGTGTCAAATTCAATGGCAATGACAATTTATTGCTTATGTGGGCTTTTCATTGCCAAGCAATTTTAACTGTAAAAAAAATTACAGTACAGAAATAGCTAACAAAAGCAAATGTTATTAAGCTGTTTCAATGTTTTTCATAACACAACATTTTATATAACCTACTTAATTTTTGTAGCGCGTTCTCATATTTTCGTCTTAATTGGGCGGTGAAAAAAGAAATATCGAATAGGTACACTACTGCACCTACTTCCCAACCAGACCCCATATTTCAAGCAAGAATTTCTCTCGGTAATTTTTTGAAAATGGCATAATGTGGTGGTAATAAAAAATCTAACTGTGACTAAGAGTAAGAGCCATGTGAGTGTGTGTAATGATTGTTCTTCCGGTAAAAAGCAAATCTGCAGCTCATGCTGCATTTCTGTACTGTTCAACTCAGATTACAGTAGTTGGAGCAGTCTTGACGTCCATTTGGTAGATATTTGTTCGCATTTTCTCTTTTGTTTTACTACTGAGCCGCCATGTTTTCAAGGACTAAATAATAGAAAAACGTTGCACGTTCGTTTATTTTTTTATCCTTTTTCTTTTTGAATCGGAATGTTTTCTAAAGTTTTACAGCAACAGTATAGTTGGAGAACTAAATAATAAAAAAAAAAACTAAAATAAAATAAAACAAAACATAGTGAAAAGAAACTGAGGCGGAGGCGGATATTATAGAGAAACCTAAGTGGCTGTTAAATGCCGTAATTAATCTTACTTAAGCAAGAGCAATATTGCAAAGTGGGTGTTGGCCATGGTCTTGGCAGGGTATGTGTCCTTGTAATAGCAGAGGTCGAATAAGTAATTAGGAGAATACCTACTCGTGGATAAAAATTACTTCCATGATTTTAACTGTTCAAAATAATATCTGATTTCCGTTGCATATGCATATTCAATGGCTTGACACCCATGGTGGTTTTTGAAAGATATTAAAAGGTAAATAAGTATGAAAAAAAATATTTGTTAGGTATGTATTGTAATACGTCACTTAGAAGCAACAATTGATTAAATTAATAAATATAAGAGAGAGAGTTTCTTGTTTGTTTCTTGAAATAATTGGGTTGAATTGGGCGCCATCTAGACTACGTTTTTAGGTAGGTATTAAATTATTGAAAGCCTTTTTAATTTGTAAAAATTAAAAAAACTAAAAATAAAATATGTAGACAACCGATTTTCAGCCAAGAAAATAATGGCAATTGAAAAACTCTAACCGATCGCGATGGTTTAAGGTTTAGATTACCCTCTTTACGAAATCAATTTTGTCACAGCCCGTCCGACTAACGCAGCGGTCGGTTCTTCAACAAGTAGATTAAATTTGACAGTACCTTTCAAAAATTGTTTAATCCTTTCTTATAATGTCGAGGTGAGAAAAAGTGCTACTTGTGTCAAATGAAGCAAAAAATCAATTTTTCAATGAATGCGTTCAGGGATATATCATGGGTCAGTGGCGATTCCTCTCAGTTGGCTAGTATGGCGGTGCCAAACCTAAAATATCAACTTAAATGTACATACTACACACAAATTATTTGATTTAATTTTAGATACAGAACATTCTTTTAAATACAAAAAAAATAACATCCCTATGCGTTTAAATCATAATAAACCAGCAAAACCTATTCAAATCACTACAACCCCTACGTGCTATATTAATCCCATAGTCCAATATGGACACCGTCAAGTCATACAGAGTATCTCGATTCATATCACTTCGGTGTTGCGTTGGCTACAAAAATTATTGCGTCATCAAATCTCATACAAACTACACTATTATTCCCGATGTGCTGTCTCATTCTTTCTTTGAGAACGGGCCGAAAAAATATTCACAAAGGTTGGCTCTAATAAAAGAGCCAAACTGGGTAGAGAAATGCGAGACAAAATGTAGTATTTGATTTGTAACGGATGATTTTTTAAGAGGCTTAGAACTTTTTTTAAAAAAAAAACACAAAAAATTCGAAAAAATGAATGAAATATTTATTTGAATCGATAGTTTGAACCTTGCAATTTAATGTTTAAAGATAATTTCATGCAAATGTTGACCGCGGCTGCGTCTCAGGTAGCCCATCCGCTGAGTCCAATTTTGGCATACTCTTTCACACATATCGGCCGGTATCTCACGAATGAATGCATGGATGTTGGCTTCCAGTGCGTCAATCGAAGCGGGCTTGTCCCTATAGACATTAGCCTTGACATACCCCCACAAAAAATAATCTAATGGTGTCAAATCGCACGATCTAGGCGGCCAATTGACCGGCCCGAAACGTGAAATTAACTGTTCACCAAACTCGCCTCGCAATTGCGCCATTGTTTCGCGTGCTGTGTGGCATGTGGCACCGTCTTGTTGAAACCACATATCATGCAAGTCAAGAACTTCCATTTCGGGCAAAAAAAAGTTTGTTATCATCGCTCGGTAGCGTTCACCATTGACAGTAACGCTGCGATTCGCATCATCTTTGAAGAAATAGGCCCAATAATGCCGCCGGCCCATAAACCGCACCAAACAGTGGCTTTTTCGGGATGCATTGGTAGCTGTTGCAATGCTTCTGGCTGATCTTCTCTCCAAATGCGGTAATTTTGCTTATTTACGTACCCATTCAACCAAAAATGAGCCTCATCGCTGAACACAAGCAGCGCGCGATGAACATTTCGAACCGAGCACGAATTTTGATAGTAAAATTCAATAATTTGCAAGCGTTGTTCATTTGTAAGACGATCCATGGTTAAATTGCAAACCAAACTGAAGCTGTTTGACAGTGACACAAGGTACTAAACACACGTCAGCTGTCAAAACCAGTGTTGCCAAAACCAAACCAGCTAAAAAATCACCCGTTATCTTTTAAAGGAGTGGTGCTATAAGGCTGAAGTTTTGGCAGATGGTAGAAATTACTGATCCAAATATGAATAAAAAAAAATTATAATCCTAGAATACCCTTGAACGGTGATAACGGCAATATCTTTGGTTTTTATTAACTTTGCATATAAATAAAATTACGGTTATTTCGATACCTCACTTAGTATTCTACGTGGAATATAATCATCACAATCTTGATTTTAAGTTGATCGAAAGATCAAAAAAATTGCATTGAATTTACCTGGTACGACGATTGCCGACTAAAACCCACCAGTTATCTAAATCGAATGTTATAATTCGAATTTGATATGGTTGGCTTTAAAAAATCATAACTCTCGTTCTGCTAATTAGATCTTCATTGCTAAGGCATCTGAGTACAGCCAACACAACACGCTACATTATGTAAAAAATCATTGAAGAGGGGCATGCATTTTTATGCTGAAAGGGTGAAAAAGTCACCCCTCAATTCGATTTGCAGTATTCTAAATTCAAAAGTTGATGAAAAAAATCACAATTTAAAAAATCAAAAAATGCTTATTTATTGCTTTACCTCTTTTCTAAAATTATTTTTACAATGTTTTACAATCAAGCCCACACGAGAGGTGCGTCGTCGGTCGTTTTGGAGTATACTAATAAAATGGAGCGGCTTTAAGTGCTGTGCATCAGCTAATATCTCATGTATTTTGGTGCCAACCCAGAACTCAAGACCAGAAATCGCCCCTGTCATGGGTACCTATAAGTTAGTGCGATTTGTTAAACTATTTGTTAAACTATTTAACAAAATTAATCTTTAATCAACTAGATTAACGAATTAAATTTGAATGGTAAATCTTCGAGAATTGAAGAAGACTTAGGTTAAATCTTAATAATTCTCGATTAAGTGGGCGGTGGAAACATGGTATGAGAATAAATCAAATTAAATCTCGGTAAAGTAACCTTTTAAATTTTGTAAAACCTACTAATATTGTTTTAAGAATTAAACTTACATGTATCCATATCGCGCTGAACATATTCATTTGAAAATCATCGATTTCATTGTTTGACACTTAAATAAAATGTCTTTTCAAAGGAAGCTTTCTATCTCCCTTTCCCTTCATAAGAAAACATGAAAAAGCATTTGGATTTTGAAAGGTGCAGTCAAATTTAATCTTATTTGAAATCGTGTTGAGTGTTAAAACCACTACACAGATTTATTTATGTCGTTTTGCATTCAACCACTGGAAGTTTTGGGATCAGATCTCAAATAGTTAGTGGGAAGTAAAAACTAAAAATGAGATTTGTTTTTCGTAATTGTGTACTGCTTTTTTTCAACTGAAGAATGTATCCACCTCAAGAACACTGCATACTGCTTAATTCAAATTATTCCTTTAGTTAATTCTTAAATGTCATTTTACATTGAGATAAATGAAAGTGCGTGTGTGAATTCGTTTAAGGGTGTATTCGTTTGGTCATCCGGAAGCCTCTCCAATGCCAATATTGGTATTTGTTGAAGAGCTCTGTTTACTAGCCAGTTCAGAGGGGCATACGACCATATCCCCTAATGTTACAGCTACAAGATTGTGTATGGAGCTCCTTTCTATCTGCTTAATCCGCATAAGCTTATGATCCGCGATGCACGTCATTATCCGCTTAAGCTTTTATAAAGCTTGTTTAACTTAAATGCGAATAGGTAAAGTGCTTTGTTTTTTTTCAGGGATTAGGTATTTACTAAGCAATAGGCTGAAGGTGGTTGTTGGATATTCACTTGATGATGGGTAGGTACGTTATCCATCTCTGAAACCCATCTATGAGAATGGAGCAAAACCAATGGTGTTATCGTTCGGCTAAAATATATCATATACTACCAAAACTCAGAGCAAACACGATAAAAACTTTACCGAAAGATCAATAAGTTTGACAAAAATGATTTTCCAGATAGTTATGCACTCGATTGAAAACATTTGCTTAAATATTTCTACTTAAAAACATAAAGACTGTAGGTAACTGTAAAATTTATAAGGCACACACCCACGCCTTGTAAAGTAATTATATGTTGGTTCTCAACTAAAATCAAAGCAAGTTTCTTAAAAATATTTATATATGCAGGTGTTAAGTTAGCTGGAATAAAAAATAAAAAAAAAATAACAAATCGTTGGGCGCTAGTTTAAAATTAGAATATTGCCAAGGGGACATGAAAATATCTTTACAAATCCATTCAACTGATGTAAGAAATAAATCAAACACACAAGGATTGTCAATCCAACGTTTACAAAACAATAAAAAGTGAAAGTTACACCCTATAAAATAATAATATATAAAAAAACAACGAAAAAATAACAAAATCTGTGTGTGTACATCCAATTTCAACAAATGGCATTGGGACCTCTTCACACACACACACTAAAAACCACACACATACATTACATAATGCATACAAATCTCTCCAAGGAGAATTATGCAAATATTCAAAAACAAATAAAAAATTAATGTTAAACTGAATCCTTGAATCCCATTCCAGGCACATAGTATACGAACAGATATGTAACATTGATGGTTGTTTTATTTATTCCTATTTTCATTTCAAGATGAAAGATGAATATCACAGATTTTACGATGATGATGAGCATACACCCGAGGATAAATCTTCCCAGAACAAGAAAGGATATAACCTATACGAGATACACGTCGGGTTCGAGAGTGAGTGTGTGTGTTCTATAATGTGGATTGTATATTTTATGAAAACAAATCGATAAACCTATTCTTCTGATTCATATTCGAATATCTCACACGAAACACACCCACTTTCATCATACAAAAATACACAAGATAGTTTCATGAGTGCTTGACAATTTGCTGTTGAAAAAGCAAAAACAAAAAAAACAAAACAAACATTAAGGACAGAAAGTGTCAAAGAAAATTCATACGTTTTGGAGAGCTGTATAGTGTTGTTTTTACAGAAGGGTTTACAGCCCCCAAAAAAAAACTTTTTTTTCATCTTAAAATTGCTCTTCAATGTTTGTCAGCTTATTGCAAACTGCGAGTGTTTTATGGGGCGGAAATATTGATTTATAACAATATTGTTAGCGCACTATTTTACTCCTCGTAAGTAACAGTATAATAAAAGTACCTACTTGTTAATACCAACTACTCAAGCTTTAAAAGTTGCTTTTATTTTGATTCCTCTCATAAAATTTAATAAAATCCCTTCAGTCTCATGTGTAATGAAATAGAATACATAGTCTGGGAGGTAGCATTGCAAAGTGAAAATTAAAGTAAAGACATTTTACCCATTTGAAAAAAGCTAGTAAATGTTAATCAACCAATATCAGATATCATCCTTGTTTCGGACTTAAACCCGGGTTAACTCCTGAAACATGTGTTTCAGTCAATTGAGATCCCGGGTTGACTTAACAAATTTGTTGAGTTAACTCTGGATTAACTGAATGGGTATTTCTGACAGATGCGTGTCAAAAATCTATCGAAACCGTGGTATGACACTATGACTTATGGTAACTGAGGGTTAAAGTTAATACTCCACAGACAAAATGCTTCTGAGTTAATTTGCGTTTAATTTTGCTTACTATCATTAGTTTAACTCAGAGTTGACTCACCATTGAAAAACTGGCCTTTACTGTGTTAATTCAGATATATGTTAGATACACATTGACCAAACTTTCTACATGCATGATACACTAACATCAGCACATTGTTTTTTATTATTTTAATGTGTAATATTTCCTATAATGTGCACGTAAAGGAGTTCAACAAAACACGCCTAACCCAAACCGCAACGCTGATTCCTATACTATGATGAAAATTTTGTTTTGTTAAAAGTGTGAGTGTAGTTAGTATGTACGAACAAATTTGTAGAAACGTGCGAAGGATAATAATTATTAAAGGTCCTTACGCTTACTACATGGCAATTCTCGTGCAGTGACATATTTTCTCCTTGTTTGGCTCATAAATCTTCACAAACGTCATTATCATTTCTAATTCCATTAACAAGTTGCATTGCAGTCGTTAACGTCGTTGGTTGGTGTGTCGTCGTCTTTTTCTACAAATCAACAGCACTTGCAGAAGCACCGTACATACATACATATTTGACAGTCACATACATCACATAGTACGTAATAACGGATTGAGTGCATATGTGGCACCACCATACACTACACACACTTCAATTTACAAAAACAAAAGCTAAGGATATGCTTTTTTTCATATGGTATATCCTATAGTATGCTTTACTGGGGTAACATTTGTCGCTTACGGCAAAAACTTTAACAGATTTTGAAGTTTAAACTCGGGTAATTTTCACACCCAGGTGTTGTAATATATTTTAACCTGAGAAAATATGCTTCAATTAGCTGAATGAGAGTGTTCAGATTTGCATGTCAGTTTGTTTTTGAATGCAATATAGTTTGTTTGTGCCAGTTTCAGAATGATATTGTTTCTCCCCCAGTTTAATTCGTTTTATTGACAGTAATTTTGAACATTATGGAAATACTTTGAGGAGACACTCCACACTGTTATTACTCCTCTACGTAACACTATCTTTGCTATGAATCCTATTGGAGAACCAGAATAAAAGTGTCAGAGATTAACGGATAATGTGGATAAAGTAATTATGCATCCAACAGATTGTTACAAATTGAATACTGATGTTGATTTTGAAGAACCGAAGAAAATATAAGCGTTTGAAGTGATGTGCTTAAGATATTATTCTCCAAGTAAAGCGACGGTTAAGTGCCCATCAAACTGGTGATGTAAGGAAAACGGATATTTAAAAATGTAATAGGAACTAGATAAGCTTCAAAATTAGGGAACAAGCGGGTGGACTGGGCATCACACTTATTGAACAATATCCCCGAAGAAGAAATTATTATGGTATAATTCAGTAGGAATTTTTTGAATGATGATTATCATAAGCGTGAAGAGGAATATAAAGGATTTTCCAATAGGGACGATCCGATGTAAGCAATCTGTGGCGGCCATGAAGTTTTGGTGGCGTCTGTCAAATCTGTTGTTTATTATTTAGCAAATGATGCCAAATCACCATGGCTAATAACACGATTGAGCAGCACGTCCAAATATTAAAACTTAAATATTAAAATCTCTTGGGGAAACGATGCGCGCGTTGCAGCCATTTTACTTTTTACATATGGTTGTCTATTTAATGTTTGGTCTTGTTGGCCAAATTTGAGTCAGGTGATTCAATGAACAATCAGCCGTACGACAACGACAATATCTACGGAAAACATCATCGCTGTCCGTGAAAATCCGTATTTCTTTGAAAACGACGATGTTATTGCAATTGTCATTGCGTGATATAACTAATTTTTTTCTGGCCCAAATTGAATCATTTGAACGTGAACGGCATCTGGTTTCAACAGAAGCGCGCGTTACGTGCAACACAACAAACGCCTCAATATGGACATCGTGTATGGACGATTTGATGGAGGTGACGTGAATTGGCTACCGAAATCATGTGATTTGAGCCCGTTCAATTTTTCCTTGTAGATTTTTCTGCGTGAAGTCCCAGGTCTATGCCAATAAGCCACAATCGACCGATGCCGTAAAAGTTAACATTGCTCAGGCTATCGCCCAGGTATATGCTGCAGAATAATTGAAAACTGTACCTCTCGGAACCATGCGAGCATGCGAAGCTGGTGAGTTTCACTCTCACAACATTCCGCACGGAAAATTAGACATTTCACTTTTCGCCTATTGTGAGTTTTACCCGAAATTTCATGATCGAAAAATTCCCCTTATTGTGAACATTCATTTCGACCGTAATGTAATGTCATTTTCACTTCTTTTGTGTAGGCGAACGAAATTTCGTTCGGATGAAACTCACAATGACTTTTAAAATTCCGGGCAGACAAAATATTTTAAGGTGAAATATTTTTCGGGTGAAACTAACAATAAGGCTGAATGACATACATGGGCCTTGCAAATAAAAAGAATTTCGGTAATATCTCAGCTTGTTTCAGTCCATTTCAACACTGACACGCCATTATTGGAAAACCATTTATATACGTCAGGCCATCTGAACCCCATATCTTCACACACACCCTGTTATCCGTTCACCAAAACTGAGTACTTGGGTTCTATGTCACAATACAAAAAGTGTTTTTCCATAATTGAAATTCATCAACTGTTTAGATTTGTGTTTGCAGGAACTTCAGACTTGGGCGACTAACAATATTGAAGGTTTTAGATGAAACAACAGATGAGTGTGCTACCACTAAGTTTTATAGTATGAAATATGTGTACAACATAGTTATTTCACGTTTAACAAGCCGAGTCATCATCAATGTTATTGATAAACAATAAAATCTACATCGGAATGGACTGATCAAGTGGCTTCGGATGCCCAAATTTTAATTTTCACACTCCAACTTATTTTCTGCTACCCTTTGCAAATTTTTTAATAAAGCTTCAAAGGTACTGGAACTACGGATTGAAGCTTGTGCGTGTAAAAACTCTCCTTTAGTTCAAATTGAAACATGGATATTACAGATATTGGACTTGTAAACCCCACGTTTTATCGCTCAAACCAAGGTTTTAAATTATGTCAAAAGTTAAACAAGAGTTATAAAAACGAAGATGTATAACTGCTTGTTAAAAAAATGATATAGATTTTAACTGAAGATGACCAGTTTAGCTTAGTAAAAGTGTCCAATAGGCCATCGCAAACTGATGGAATTCAGTCGAGGGAAAACAAAGTTTATTTGGCGAGTTTTATGAATTAAACGAGTAAAATTAATATTTATAATGGGTGATTTTTTAAGAGGCTTAGAACTTTTAAAAAAAAAAAAACACAAAAAATTCGAAAAAATGAATGAAATATTTATTTGAATCGATAGTTTGAACCTTGCAATTTAATGTTTAAAGATAATTTCATGCAAATGTTGACCGCGGCTGCGTCTCAGGTAGCCCATCCGCTGAGTCCAATTTTGGCATACTCTTTCACACATATCGGCCGGTATCTCACGAATGAATGCATGGATGTTGGCTTCCAGTGCGTCAATCGAAGCGGGCTTGCCCCTATAGACATTAGCCTTGACATACCCCCACAAAAAATAATCTAATGGTGTCAAATCGCACGATCTAGGCGGCCAATTGACCGGCCCGAAACGTGAAATTAACTGTTCACCAAACTCGCCTCGCAATTGCGCCATTGTTTCGCGTGCTGTGTGGAATGTGGCACCGTCTTGTTGAAACCACATATCATGCAAGTCAAGAACTTCCATTTCGGGCAAAAAAAAGTTTGTTATCATCGCTCGGTAGCGTTCACCATTGACAGTAACGCTGCGATTCGCATCATCTTTGAAGAAATATGGCCCAATAATGCCGCCGGCCCATAAACCGCACCAAACAGTGGCTTTTTCGGGATGCATTGGTAGCTGTTGCAATGCTTCTGGCTGATCTTCACTCCAAATGCGGCAATTTTGCTTATTTACGTACCCATTCAACCAAAAATGAGCCTCATCGCTGAACACAATTTTTCGATAAAAAAGCGGATCCTCGGCCAGCTTTCCAAGAGCCCATTCACCAAAAATTTGGCGTTGTGGTAGGTCGGCTGGCTTTAGTTCTTGCACCAGCTGTATCTTAAAAGGCTTTACGCCCAAATCCTTCCGCAAAATTTTCCACGTAGTGCTGTAACAAAGGCCTAACTGCTGGGAACGGCGCCGAATCGACATTTCGCGGTCTTCTGTCACACTAGCTGATACGGCCGCAATATTTTCTTCACTACGCACAGTACGTAAACGTGTTGGTGGTTTAATGTCCAACAAAGTAAATTTGGTGCGAAATTTGGTCACAATCTTCCGAATAGACTGCTCAGAAGGTCGAGAATGCCGATCATAAAATGGAAGCAGCGCGCGATGAACATTTCGAACCGAGCACGAATTTTTATAGTAAAATTCAATAATTTGCAAGCGTTGTTCATTTGTAAGACGATCCATGGTTAAATTGCAAACCAAACTGTAGCTGTTTGACAGTGACACAAGGTACTAAACACACGTCAGCTGTCAAAACCAGTGTTGCCAAAACCAAACCAGCTAAAAAATCACCCTTTAATAGCTATAAAGTATATATAGTGGAAACCAGATGAAGAACGAAACCACGTTTGAAACGTCGTCTATTCAATAAAAAATAAAAATATCAAACAAGTCCTAAAGCCCACTAAGGAAGATTTATAATTGTTGAAAACTAATACACATAAGTTGTTAAATTCGAAGCGAAAAAAAAACGTATTACTAAAAATTAAACCAGTCAGACCCAATGGCAATTGCCCAATATCAAGAAACATCGGTTGACAATATTGTCTTGAAATAAAACGTTAAATAAAAATGGCACAAAATTTTAAACATCTTGATGTTAAGGTGGGAGCATGATACTACTTAACAATTGTCTAACCTTATAGCAATTTACTAAAATGTTCTTAGTTTTAGACAATTTTTAACTAGTATCAAACTAACAGCCCGATTCTCCCCTTGTGAGGATTCACAAGTAACAAGCTCTTGTGACTATTCCTTTTGAGGATTGTTGTGACTCGATAACATTTTTGGAATTCTCCCCCAATCATCGCAAGAAAGCTCACAACTAAACTCACCACAGCAAAGGTGAATTTTGTAGTGCCATAATTGCAACAGCTGATTATTAAAAACATAAAAAAAGATTCTCAATTGGACCATATAAATTTTTTTAAAACTTAAAACATCAAGTTTTCATCCATTTTTTTAGCAATAAAGTGAGTAAAAAAATTGTTTATATATATGTTTGCAACATGGAAGTCAAAATTAAAAATTGTTGTTTTCGAGAGCGAATGAATCATTTGTTTCCTGCGTTAAAAAAAGTCTGTGCTGTTGTGAAAATCTTGTTTTTTTTATTTCGGATGAAACATATACCGAAGATCCGCACAGTAAAATCCACTTTAATTTTATCTTTTCCAATCTAAACAAAATTCAATATTGTTTAAAAAATAAATAGATTATGATATCAAATTTTAAAACCACATCTAATTTGTGAGTTGTGACCTGTTATGAAGGAGATCACAATTTCTATTGTTTTTGTGACTCTCATAAGTTGTGACTCTGGGGGAGAATTCGAAAAAATCACAATATTAATTTCACCTCTTCTTGTGACTTGTGAGTTGTCAGTGATGATGGGGAGAATCGAGCTATAGACCTATTTTCTTAATATACTCCAACTGAAAACGCATAATTCAGTGACATCGTGCATGGACGATTTGATGGAGGTGACGTGAATTGGCTACCGAAATCATGTGATTTGAGCCCGTTCAATTTTTCCTTGTAGATTTTTCTGCGTGAAGTCCCAGGTCTATGCCAATAAGCCACAATCGACCGATGCCGTAAAAGTTAACATTGCTCAGGCTATCGCCCAGGTATATGCTGCAGAATAATTGAAAACTGTACCTCTCGGAACCATGCGAGCATGCGAAGCTGGTGAGTTTCACTCTCACAACATTCCGCACGGAAAATTAGACATTTCACTTTTCGCCTATTGTGAGTTTTACCCGAAATTTCATGATCGAAAAATTCCCCTTATTGTGAACATTCATTTCGACCGTAATGTAATGTCATTTTCACTTCTTTTGTGTAGGCGAACGAAATTTCGTTCGGATGAAACTCACAATGACTTTTAAAATTCCGGGCAGACAAAATATTTTAAGGTGAAATATTTTTCGGGTGAAACTAACAATAAGGCTGAATGACATACATGGGCCTTGCAAATAAAAAGAATTTCGGTAATATCTCAGCTTGTTTCAGTCCATTTCAACACTGACACGCCATTATTGGAAAACCATTTATATACGTCAGGCCATCTGAACCCCATATCTTCACACACACCCTGTTATCCGTTCACCAAAACTGAGTACTTGGGTTCTATGTCACAATACAAAAAGTGTTTTTCCATAATTGAAATTCATCAACTGTTTAGATTTGTGTTTGCAGGAACTTCAGACTTGGGCGACTAACAATATTGAAGGTTTTAGATGAAACAACAGATGAGTGTGCTACCACTAAGTTTTATAGTATGAAATATGTGTACAACATAGTTATTTCACGTTTAACAAGCCGAGTCATCATCAATGTTATTGATAAACAATAAAATCTACATCGGAATGGACTGATCAAGTGGCTTCGGATGCCCAAATTTTAATTTTCACACTCCAACTTATTTTCTGCTACCCTTTGCAAATTTTTTAATAAAGCTTCAAAGGTACTGGAACTACGGATTGAAGCTTGTGCGTGTAAAAACTCTCCTTTAGTTCAAATTGAAACATGGATATTACAGATATTGGACTTGTAAACCCCACGTTTTATCGCTCAAACCAAGGTTTTAAATTATGTCAAAAGTTAAACAAGAGTTATAAAAACGAAGATGTATAACTGCTTGTTAAAAAAATGATATAGATTTTAACTGAAGATGACCAGTTTAGCTTAGTAAAAGTGTCCAATAGGCCATCGCAAACTGATGGAATTCAGTCGAGGGAAAACAAAGTTTATTTGGCGAGTTTTATGAATGAAACGAGTAAAATTAATATTTATAATGGGTGATTTTTTAAGAGGCTTAGAACTTTTTTAAAAAAAAAAACACAAAAAATTCGAAAAAATGAATGAAATATTTATTTGAATCGATAGTTTGAACCTTGCAATTTAATGTTTAAAGATAATTTCATGCAAATGTTGACCGCGGCTGCGTCTCAGGTAGCCCATCCGCTGAGTCCAATTTTGGCATACTCTTTCACACATATCGGCCGGTATCTCACGAATGAATGCATGGATGTTGGCTTCCAGTGCGTCAATCGAAGCGGGCTTGCCCCTATAGACATTAGCCTTGACATACCCCCACAAAAAATAATCTAATGGTGTCAAATCGCACGATCTAGGCGGCCAATTGACCGGCCCGAAACGTGAAATTAACTGTTCACCAAACTCGCCTCGCAATTGCGCCATTGTTTCGCGTGCTGTGTGGAATGTGGCACCGTCTTGTTGAAACCACATATCATGCAAGTCAAGAACTTCCATTTCGGGCAAAAAAAAGTTTGTTATCATCGCTCGGTAGCGTTCACCATTGACAGTAACGCTGCGATTCGCATCATCTTTGAAGAAATATGGCCCAATAATGCCGCCGGCCCATAAACCGCACCAAACAGTGGCTTTTTCGGGATGCATTGGTAGCTGTTGCAATGCTTCTGGCTGATCTTCACTCCAAATGCGGCAATTTTGCTTATTTACGTACCCATTCAACCAAAAATGAGCCTCATCGCTGAACACAATTTTTCGATAAAAAAGCGGATCCTCGGCCAGCTTTCCAAGAGCCCATTCACCAAAAATTTGGCGTTGTGGTAGGTCGGCTGGCTTTAGTTCTTGCACCAGCTGTATCTTAAAAGGCTTTACGCCCAAATCCTTCCGCAAAATTTTCCACGTAGTGCTGTAACAAAGGCCTAACTGCTGGGAACGGCGCCGAATCGACATTTCGCGGTCTTCTGTCACACTAGCTGATACGGCCGCAATATTTTCTTCACTACGCACAGAACGTAAACGTGTTGGTGGTTTAATGTCCAACAAAGTAAATTTGGTGCGAAATTTGGTCACAATCTTCCGAATAGACTGCTCAGAAGGTCGAGAATGCCGATCATAAAATGGAAGCAGCGCGCGATGAACATTTCGAACCGAGCACGAATTTTTATAGTAAAATTCAATAATTTGCAAGCGTTGTTCATTTGTAAGACGATCCATGGTTAAATTGCAAACCAAACTGTAGCTGTTTGACAGTGACACAAGGTACTAAACACACGTCAGCTGTCAAAACCAGTGTTGCCAAAACCAAACCAGCTAAAAAATCACCCTTTAATAGCTATAAAGTATATATAGTGGAAACCAGATGAAGAACGAAACCACGTTTGAAACGTCGTCTATTCAATAAAAAATAAAAATATCAAACAAGTCCTAAAGCCCACTAAGGAAGATTTATAATTGTTGAAAACTAATACACATAAGTTGTTAAATTCGAAGCGAAAAAAAAACGTATTACTAAAAATTAAACCAGTCAGACCCAATGGCAATTGCCCAATATCAAGAAACATTGGTTGACAATATTGTCTTGAAATAAAACGTTAAATAAAAATGGCACAAAATTTTAAACATCTTGATGTTAAGGTGGGAGCATGATACTACTTAACAATTGTCTAACCTTATAGCAATTTACTAAAATGTTCTTAGTTTTAGACAATTTTTAACTAGTATCAAACTAACAGCCCGATTCTCCCCTTGTGAGGATTCACAAGTAACAAGCTCTTGTGACTATTCCTTTTGAGGATTGTTGTGACTCGATAACATTTTTGGAATTCTCCCCCAATCATCGCAAGAAAGCTCACAACTAAACTCACCACAGCAAAGGTGAATTTTGTAGTGCCATAATTGCAACAGCTGATTATTAAAAACATAAAAAAAGATTCTCAATTGGACCATATAAATTTTTTTAAAACTTAAAACATCAAGTTTTCATCCATTTTTTTAGCAATAAAGTGAGTAAAAACATTGTTTATATATATGTTTGCAACATGGAAGTCAAAATTAAAAATTGTTGTTTTCGAGAGCGAATGAATCATTTGTTTCCTGCGTTAAAAAAAGTCTGTGCTGTTGTGAAAATCTTGTTTTTTTTATTTCGGATGAAACATATACCGAAGATCCGCACAGTAAAATCCACTTTAATTTTATCTTTTCCAATCTAAACAAAATTCAATATTGTTTAAAAAATAAATAGATTATGATATCAAATTTTAAAACCACATCTAATTTGTGAGTTGTGACCTGTTATGAAGGAGATCACAATTTCTATTGTTTTTGTGACTCTCATAAGTTGTGACTCTGGGGGAGAATTCGAAAAAATCACAATATTAATTTCACCTCTTCTTGTGACTTGTGAGTTGTCAGTGATGATGGGGAGAATCGAGCTATAGACCTATTTTCTTAATATACTCCAACTGAAAACGCATAATTCAGTGACAGTTCGTGCAAAAAAAGTAAACAAACATACCTTTTTCAAATTTTATATTGTAAAAATGACATATGGAGTTAGTATGATACTAAAAAGATAAAATTGCTATTTGGTAATTTTATCTTTAATAAAATGTTAAAAATATATTACAGCCCTGTCTTTAACCTATCATCACACTAAAAATGCTTTAACATCGTTCTAAATCATCTAAAATTGTCTGCGAATGAATTTATTCGAATTGTTTGATATTTAGTCAGTTTACATTTCTGAGATTCTCATAAATAATGGGTGATTTTTTAAGAGGTTTAGAACTTTTTTAAAAAAAAAAAACACAAAATATTCGAAAAAATGAATGAAATATTTATTTGAATCGATAGTTTGAACCTTGCAATTTAATGTTTAAAGATAATTTCATGTAAATGTTGACCGCGGCTGCGTCTCAGGTAGCCCATCCGCTGAGTCCAATTTGGCATACTCTTTCACACATATCGGCCGGTATCTCACGAATGAATGCATGGATGTTGGCTTCCAGTGCGTCAATCGAAGCGGGCTTGTCCCTATAGACATAAGCCTTGACATACCCCCACAAAAAATAATCTAATGGTGTCAAATCGCACGATCTAGGCGGCCAATTGACCGGCCCGAAACGTGAAATTAACTGTTCACCAAACTCGCCTCGCAATTGCGCCATTGTTTCGCGTGCTGTGTGGCATGTGGCACCGTCTTGTTGAAACCACATATCATGCAAGTCAAGAACTTCCATTTCGGGCAAAAAAAAGTTTGTTATCATCGCTCGGTAGCGTTCACCATTGACAGTAACGCTGCGATTCGCATCATCTTTGAAGAAATATGGCCCAATAATGCCGCCGGCCCATAAACCGCACCAAACAGTGGCTTTTTCGGGATGCATTGGTAGCTGTTGCAATGCTTCTGGCTGATCTTCACTCCAAATGCGGCAATTTTGCTTATTTACGCACCCATTCAACCAAAAATGAGCCTCATCGCTGAACACAATTTTTCGATAAAAAAGCGGATCCTCGGCCAGCTTTCCAAGAGCCCATTCACCAAAAATTCGGCGTTGTGGTAGGCTGGCTGGCTTTAGTTCTTGCACCAGCTGTATCTTAAAAGGCTTTACGTCCAAATCCTTCCGCAAAATTTTCCACGTAGTGCTGTAACAAAGGCCTAACTGCTGGGAACGGCGCCGAATCGACATTTCGCGGTCTTCTGTCACACTAGCTGATACGGCCGCAATATTTTCTTCACTACGCACAGTACGTAAACGTGTTGGTGGTTTAATGTCCAAAAAAGTAAATTTGGTGCGAAATTTGGTCACAATCTTCCGAATAGACTGCTCAGAAGGTCGAGAATGCCGATCATAAAATGGAAGCAGCGCGCGATGAACATTTCGAACCGAGCACGAATTTTGATAGTAAAATTCAATAATTTGCAAGCGTTGTTCATTTGTAAGACGATCCATGGTTAAATTGCAAACCAAACTGAAGCTGTTTGACAGTGACACAAGGTACTAAACACACGTCAGCTGTCAAAACCAGTGCTGCCAGAACCAAACCAGCTAAAAAATCACCCTTTATAATTTCAATTCCCAAAAACTATTTTTTAATTTTATTAAATTTTTCTTAAGAGCATCTAATTGTGTAGTATCAATTAGCGTAATAGTTAGTGCGTTGGACTGTCACACCGCACCGGAGGACTGGCGATCGAATCCAAGCCTATTCCAGCTAAAAACAAACCTTTCAAGGGTGAAGAAGTGACAAATCCTCCAAGAGTATCTCTTGCCACGTAAAATGTCTCTCATCATGCAGTTCGAATCTAGTAGTGGAAACTGCACCACATAAATTATTAGGCGCGTTCAGGAAAATGAGATTTCAGAGATTTTTTGGCAAGGCAAGCGAATCCAAATTTTTTTTCCTCACGATTTTGACAGAAAAACTGAGGATTTTTTTTGAGGAATCCTATTCGTGTAGCTATGAGATTGCTGAGGTCTCCCAGATCTGATTTTCCTTCACATGCATGTTTATTTATCACCTGTTTCCGAAGCACGGATAGCTGAATAATTTTTTTTCACGCTGTCGCCTATATTTCTTATGTAGCTTTTATCTTTCAGTAACGTGTCCAAGTGTCTTTAACTTTTTAAAAATTTTAATTTTTTTACTGGCCTTCAATTGAATGTTTAACTGCAATTTTGACACATGTTGTATAGGTTGTAGATGTAGGTATAACCAAAATATGATGGCCTACGTCATTATTACGAATACAAGAGTTCGATAGGTTCTTTCTTTCCCAGCTTTTATTTGGGTGGGGAATTAAAAACAGCGATTTTTTCCGATTTATCTCTCAGGAGAATAACCACTTCAATTTATTTACAAAAAAAATAAGACTAAGCTTTTCCAATGACCAAAGTATTTTTAAAACATGAATCTTGACGATCCGATTAATGGAACACGCTTTTTAAGCGAACCATCACGTTGCGTTGGCTTGTTTTTCATCGATTTGTGTTTATGGTTTGTATAAAATCTCCATGAAAAGAATAATATTATTGTCTGTTACATTTGCATGACACTTGTGTGTCACATTTATCAGAAAAAAATACCATATTTAAACCCTAGTAGAATACTATAACTGAACAATAAAATATTCGAACAAACAAAAAACGAAAATAAACATCCCTGAATTAATCTAAAGCAAAAAATGCAATGAAATGAAGTTCTCTTACAAAAAAAAAAATATAAAAATACTGAATTCAAGTTCCGATTATTAACAACAAAATACAGCTGAGGTCATTTATCAACATAAAAAAGCTTACAAAAATAAATAAAAAATACACATGAACTGTGTTAAAGTTTATATCCACTTTTTTTTTTCAAGGATTACATGCTCGTGCGTTTGAAAACAATAAACAACAAGGACAATGCAATACAATATAAAAATCACTCCTATAGGTACCTACATGATTATTATTACAGTTGGTAATTTCCACTCAATTAATTAAACCATAACAAATGTGAATTAATTGCCACATTGCACTTGGTCGGTCTATATGGCAGAGAAATGAAAAATGCAACAGCAAAATGTCATGTTCATCAGTATTTATAGCAATAAACCAGGACATGAGTTGTAGATTGGCTTGTCAACCAATGAAAAACAAAGATATGTATATTTTTTTTATAATTTAAGTTCGTAAACAACACTTAACGACTCGAGTGCAAAAAAAAAAACAAAAAAAAACATCCAATTTTTGAAAATCTTTCTTTTCGATTATTGTTATAAAAAGGTCCGTCAAGCTGGGTCCACCACAATCGAAATTCAAAAATTTAACAATGCAGGAATTAGGGGCTAGTTTGGGGCTAATTTAGTGCTCCAATCCCGAAGGAGCCCCAAATTTTTTTCACCCTAAAACCTGTGGTGGACTCAGCTTGACGTCAAGCTGGGTCCACCCAACCTCCCAATACACAAATTCAAAAATCTAATGATGCAAGAATTAGGGGCTAATTTGGGGCTAATTTAGTGCTCCAATCCCGAAGGAGCCCCAAATTCCCTTCACCCTCAAATTTGTGATTGACTCAAAATGACGTCATCGTACTGGATCAACTACAATGGAATTTCAAAAATCTAATGATGCAGAAAACTAGATCTATTTTGGGGCTAATTTAGTGCACTAATATTAAAATCAGTTATCCATTATTTGACCTTGAAATTTAGTTCTGAAAGTGTTAAAATGTGGAGACTTTCTTTATAAAGCACCTGAAAAAAAAAAATTACGTTGCAATTATGAGCAACCCTACCCAATTTGAAAAAAAACACAAGTTTTGTTTTTCTACTCTCACAGGTGGGGGCTTTAGAGGGAAGAAACCGATTTTATGACGTCACAGCTGGATCCACCACAACCTCCCAATACAAAATTTCAAAATTCTAATGATGCAGGAATTAGGGGCTTATTAGGGGCTAATTTAGTGCTCCAATCCCGAAGGAGCCCCAAATTTTTTTCACCCTAAAACCTGTGGTGGACTCAGCTTGACGTCAAGCTGGGTCCACCCAACCTCCCAATACACAATTTCAAAAATCTAATGATGCAGGAATTAGGGGCTAATTTAGTACTCCAATCCCAAAGGAGCCCCAAATTTTTTTCGCCCTTTAGAGGGCAAAAACTGATTTCAATAAAAACACATTTTGGTCCACCACAACCTCCCAATAAACTTTTTTCAAAATTCTAATGATGCAGGAATTAGGGCCTTAATTTAGGGCTCCTTAGGGCACCTATTCCAAAAGAGCACCAAAATCCCTTCACCTTTTAGAGGGCAAAAACTGATTTGATGACGTCATTTAGCCGTCAAGCTGGGTCCACCACAATCGAAATTCAAAAATTTAACTATGCAGGAATTAGGGGCTAATTTAGGGCTAATTTAGTGCCCCAATCCCGAAGGAGCCCCAAATTTGTTTTGCCCTTTAGAGGGCAAAAATTGATTTCATTGAAATCACATTTTGGTCCACCACAACCTCCAAATAAACTATTTCAAAAATCTAATGATGCAGGAATTAGGGGCTAATTTTGGGGCTCGTTTAGGGCACTAATCACATTTTCTATTTATGATATTAATAAATTAATTCATAATTCCTATTAAATTTTTACTTTCATTAAAAATCTCCATCTTCTCCACAACTGTTGGTTGGTCAATTAAAAATCAACCTCAGTATTGAAAATGAAGATGGAGCTGTTTTTTATCAAATACTTAAACCATAAATGTGACAATCTTACCAATTTTTTTGTTGTAATTTACAACGGCCTACACCATTTTTAATGATCAAAACTTTTATGAATTGCGTTGTTAAATATCGATTTTCAATATTTATCGACTATCAATTGATGATTGACAATCGCAATGGGGGTGTATGTAAATTTGTTTCCATTGCCGCGTTTTATGACATTTATACAATTCTTTTATTTGTCAAAGGCCGAAAAATATTACAATAATAAACAATAATGTTTGGCAGTCGTGTAAATGCACTTGTTTCCATCCTTGTCATTAAAATGGAAAAAAATACTCTGAAAGTATCAACCAGTCATTATTTAAATTCCGGTGTTAAAGAGGTTTAATTTATTTATGGAACACAGACAAAATAAGATTGTCACATTTATGGTTTAAGTATTTGATAAAAAACAGCTCCATCTTCATTTTCAATACTGAGGTTGATTTTTAATTGACCAACCAACAGTTGTGGAGAAGATGGAGATTTTGAATGAAAGTAAAAATTTAATAGGAATTATGAATTAATTTATTAATATCATAAATAGAAAATGTGATTAGTGCCCTAAACGAGCCCCAAAATTAGCCCCTAATTCCTGCATCATTAGATTTTTGAAATAGTTTATTTGGAGGTTGTGGTGGACCAAAATGTGATTTCAATGAAATCAATTTTTGCCCTCTAAAGGGCAAAACAAATTTGGGGCTCCTTCGGGATTTGGGCACTAAATTAGCCCTAAATTAGCCCCTAATTCCTGCATAGTTAAATTTTTGAATTTCGATTGTGGTGGACCCAGCTTGACGGCTAAATGACGTCATCAAATCAGTTTTTGCTCTCTAAAAGGTGAAGGGATTTTGGTGCTCTTTTGGAATAAGTGCCCTAAGGAGCCCTAAATTAAGGCCCTAATTCCTGCATCATTAGAATTTTGAAAAAAGTTTATTGGGAGGTTGTGGTGGACCAAAATGTGTTTTCATTGAAATCAGTTTTTGCCCTCTAAAGGGCGAAAAAAATTTGGGGCTCCTTTGGGATTGGAGTACTAAATTAGCCCCTAATTAGCCCCTAATTCCTGCATCATTAGATTTTTGAAATTGTGTATTGGGAGGTTGGGTGGACCCAGCTTGACGTCAAGCTGAGTCCACCACAGGTTTTAGGGTGAAAAAAATTTGGGGCTCCTTCGGGATTGGAGCACTAAATTAGCCCCTAATAAGCCCCTAATTCCTGCATCATTAGAATTTTGAAATTTTGTATTGGGAGGTTGTGGTGGATCCAGCTGTGACGTCATAAAATCGGTTTCTTCCCTCTAAAGCCCCCACCTGTGAGAGTAGAAAAACAAAACTTGTGTTTTTTTTCAAATTGGGTAGGGTTGCTCATAATTGCAACGTAATTTTTTTTTTCAGGTGCTTTATAAAGAAAGTCTCCACATTTTAACACTTTCAGAACTAAATTTCAAGGTCAAATAATGGATAACTGATTTTAATATTAGTGCACTAAATTAGCCCCAAAATAGATCTAGTTTTCTGCATCATTAGATTTTTGAAATTCCATTGTAGTTGATCCAGTACGATGACGTCATTTTGAGTCAATCACAAATTTGAGGGTGAAGGGAATTTGGGGCTCCTTCGGGATTGGAGCACTAAATTAGCCCCAAATTAGCCCCTAATTCTTGCATCATTAGATTTTTGAATTTGTGTATTGGGAGGTTGGGTGGACCCAGCTTGACGTCAAGCTGAGTCCACCACAGGTTTTAGGGTGACAAAAATTTGGGGCTCCTTCGGGATTGGAGCACTAAATTAGCCCCAAATTAGCCCCTAATTCCTGCATTGTTAAATTTTTGAATTTCGATTGTGGTGGACCCAGCTTGACGGACCTGTTATAAAAGCAATTTGAATTTTCAGGAATCAGGATTTCCTTCTTTTGTCGGCCATTAAACGTTATATCTACCTTTAATTAAAATAGTTGCGAGGTGTGCGAAGCCGCCGCCGCGCCACCGGCATCCGCCGCATGAACGTGAACATCAATAGATTTTTTTCAAATTGATATTTTGAAAGTCTACAGATCCTACCCAATTCATTTTGACGTTTTGTACACAAAATTGGTTCAATCTTCAATGGGTTTCTTAACTTTCTTGTAAGTTTCTCCATTTTTGAGAAATTCGTTCTTTTTTTTGTGTTTCGACAGGTGTACCAAACAGACCTATAAACAAACGTTAATCAGTGCCTTTCCATTGATTCGCATGTGGAAGTGCGGCATCCACATTGCTATCGTGATCGCCACCACCATCTCGTCAGAATGTTTAGAATGTTTGCAGGTTTTTTTTCCGAAGATTGAAATGTATACTATAGAGGCATGTTCAGGAAAATGAGATCTCTTAGACATTAGTAATGTCAGTTAAATGAACAGGATTCCTCAGGATAATTTCTCAGCTTTGCTGTCAAATTCCCAAGGAAAACTAATTTTGGATTCGCTTGCTCACTTTTTGAAGGAGCGAAATCGCTGAGATCTCATTTTCCTGAAGGCATCTTATAGGTCTGTTGGATAGGGCAGGAAAAAAATGTAATGTCCCTTGGCAGTGCTGTAAGAATAGGCTATTTATCGCCAATTGGTGGACACTTCCAGTTTTTTTTTTAAATATTTGTGAAGTAAACGGATGCAGAACAAACCATGGAATGCTGAGCTCCTCAATACCGCCGAATACTCTGTTTCAGGATCGCTGAAGGTTTCGTTTTGGCAATTTGCACTGCCCGAAAATGATCACCCGATTTCACAAAGTCACAGGTCTATGAAAAATTGAAAATAATCCATAAAGCTAAAGTCTCTTACAGATAATATCCGACAAAAGTGCGAAAACTTATTGCTTGAAATTCTCGCCAAAACGATTGAAAATGCGGAAAAAGAGCCCAAATGGTCTTCAACAATGGTGGCGTTGGAAAAATAATGAAAAATAACTTAAGGGACCAAATAGAACTTAAAAAAAAAATGAAATAATATCGTTTCATTCTAAATATATGTATAGCGAAACAACCTTGTGCAAAGAAAATTCAAAATTGTTTTATGTATACATTTTTTATTTTGATCAGAACTTAATAATTTTGAAAAGACTATTGTGAATGAACCTAACTCCGTTTCGATTTTAGGTGTGTTCCATTTGCCCTTGCAATGTAATTTTTAGTACTTCTCAGTAGATGATGAATGGAACACTTTAATTCTGCCAAAATTTAAATCTATTGTATTCGTTCTTCTTCATTCCAAAAGCAAAACCTAACCTCAATATAAATATAATTTTGGTTGTTTGTTTTTGTATTTTGTTTTAAATTAGAGAAACATCTACAACAATAATTTACAACGTAATTTCTTTTCACTGAAAGTGTTTTTTTCTTGCGTGGATATATTTTGAAATTAAATTACTGAACTTTGCTGCGACTACATAGAAGTAGTTGAGTGTACCCAGAAGTACTTGGCAATAGATACTAGATACTGTAGCCCAAAGGAACACACGTTTTGTTTGTTACCTATACCTACACTGTCTCAATCTCAGAAGGCAATTCAGTTATTTGTATAAATTATACGTATTATACGTGTGGTGTAAATATATAGGTAACAATAAACAAAAGGTGTGTTCCTTTGGGGTTCAGTATCTACTGCCAAGTATTTCTGGTTTCGAAGTATTTCTCATTTCTTCCTTTCAGCAAACTTTTTTTTTATTTTGAAATTGAAATCATTGAAAGAATGGAAAGAAGTAAAGTTTTTATCATTTTTTGTAGCCTTGAACGTTTAAATGTCTTTAAATTTTGTTTTAATATTAAAATAATGAACGTATGTATCTACGTTAAAGTCTTTCCACACTATCTCATTGAGCATTAACACTTGTCAAAAAGAGGGATAGAATTGCATACGACTGCCAAATTTTGTGTTTAAAAAAATGATTTCCATATTTTACTTCCATACACTCCTCCATCCATACAAATCCAGTTTCACCATAACCTCAAACACTGAAATGGAATAAAATGTTATATCATTTTAGAACCAATCCTTTAATCTAAATGTATTAACATATATGTCAAATCGTGTGGGATCGACTGTCAAGTTGTGTAGAATGGGCTGTCTCATCTTGTGTGAAAGCTGTCACATTTTGTTTCCACACTTTTATAAACATGTACACGATTTCCTTCACACTTTTTTGACATGTTTTAATACTCAATGGGATAGCGTTTAAGGATTTGCAGGATACAACTTTTTCAAGAATTTAAAATAAATTAAGGTAAATTTAATTTGTTCTTTTTTTTACATCATTTATGAATTGGGATAGCTATTTGCGGCTACAAAAAATTCAAATTAAGCTTCCTCTTAGCAAATCTGCCAATACTGTCCCTAATAGTTATATTGCGATGAACTGTCATCCCACAGAGGAAGGTTTGGGATCGGACATTGAAATTAAAAAAAAGAACAATTATTTGATACTTTTTTTTCTTGATTTAAATAATTGTTGGGATTCGTACTTAACCCGAACAAATCTCATTTCAATTTGATGAAATTTAACAGAGGGTGTAAGCGTAGTTCAAATACACTTCAAAGCTGTAGATATCTGGTATCTGTCAAAACTATATGTGTTAGGTCACAGTAACGAAATGATTAAACTCAATTACAATGGTTGCGTTGAATTTGAATTTTGTTAAATAAGATTTCTTACCAGGAACTTTTAAAAGCAATGTAGGGGAATTTGTCTGCCATTTCATTAGATTTTTCTCCGGAGGAAGGAAATTTGCGAAAGCAGACACATTATCCGTGAAATATAATATTTAGGGGGAAAATTTCCCTCGATTTTCTCGATTGGGCTTTATATATTTACTTTGAAGAGTATTGAGATGTTTAATTTGCACCTGAGTATTATATTAATCGATACAAGAATTCACATTTTTCCTTTATAAATAAATCATCAGTAAAAGTAGAAAATGAAATAAAATCATTTGACAAAAATACCAAAAGTTTTTTTTTTTTTGCTGTTGGATTAATTTTTATTGCTGATATGTGTTTTTCCTACCTATTGGTTTTGTTGTTTTTTTTTTCGTTTTGCATTGGTTACAGATATTTACATATAACCTTTGTGTATATATTTCTTTTTATATCTGTGGGTCTGGTTTTAGTTGTGAAAATTCTTTTTTAATTAAATTTTCGACAGGACACGACGACATATAGTGAATTGGGTAACACATTTAAACCTATTATGTGGTTTCCACATGGATTAGTAGGGATTTTCTATACGTCTATAGAAAATATGTAAATATTTTTCGTTTGTAAATTTTTATATAAAAATGTTTGGTTTTTTGATAAATTAAATTGTAATAAAATGTCATGGATGTTCTTGTTCAATTTAAATTTACTTACTATAAATGATTTAATACAAAAAAAAATTAATTATTCTGGTTTTTATTTTTTAATCACACTTTGTTATTCAAATATTATTTTATATTAATGAAGTTTGACATTCTGTTCCAAATGCCAAGAGCAATTTTCGGATGTGAAGGACAATAGTTGCGGTAGTATTATTAACGAATGTCTATACTTGAATTTACTCTTAAATGTTGTCGTGGTCTTTCTACCTGCAAGATGTTTTGAAAGTATTATTTAACAATGGATTCATAGCATACTTTCAAGGCGTCTTACAGATACAATAAAAAATGCTGTGAGGTGAGACATTACGGTAGGTTATCTTCTATCGGGATCTGGATTTTCTTTTAACACGAAATACAAAAACAAAATAATGGGAAAATTTTCAAAATTGTTTTTGTAGCTTGTGTCAAAAGTTAATCCCGTTCCAGATCTGGATCCCGATAGCAGATAATAAAACACAGCTACTGACTCCGGCCACATCGTTGCAGGCAAGATACAGCTACTCACAGTCCACCACGGCAAAAACAGGGAAATACTGTGAGAATTTTTGACTTCGGATGGCCTTAATCGTAAGAAATCTTAAGGTGGTTTTTCAATCGAGTCATTAATAAACTCTTGAGAAGCGCCGCCAGCATAAAGTATTGAGAATTAGTGGCTTTACTGCAAAGAAGTGGGTATCCTGCCGTTGACTCTCTGGGTTTGGCACGACCACCACAAGGAAACCGATGATTTGACGATGAGTTCCAGCACATGCAGATGATCAAAGGCATATGGAGCAGTGTTGCATAGAAGAACCAGAGCTACATGTGAACTCTTCTATAGCAGAAGAGGAGAGGGCAACACCAACACTGGTTTTTCATAAGAAAAAAAGGAGCATGACAGGTGCGTTCGAGAAAATAGAAGATTACAAATGGAGAATATTGTCCGGAAGTTTTTGCAAGACGTAAAAGGTATATATTAGGGTTAAAAAAGCCCAAAACTCAACCGGCAAGAACCGTCAAGGGAACATCGTAGACTTTGAGAATTTGGAAAAATCATTTCTGCAAAGTATATATAACTGTGATTCCGAATCAAATTCTGCTGCCAGGCATATTGTACCATTCATATAAGACGACGCAGACCAACCTTTCCCTCCCACCCGACATCGACAAAGTGAAGAGCTATATGGTGGAAGACGTACATGTTCATCTTCATGGTATACTCTTTCACTCATTCGTCTTTTGGCATTAATCCATCCCGCTCTACTTTTCTTCAAATTTCGCAGATGCAGATACATGTAAATCCATCAATATCTTACCTTTTTAAACCAAATATAGTGGCTGGCGCTGAAAGTCTTGCAGCCGAGATGGTTCTGTTCAAAGCGGCTTGTAATGAACCAATTAGAAGTATGACCCAGCTCATCTGCAATATATGGTAGAAGAAAAGTCTGCCGAATGTATGGAACCTCAAAATTGTTTGCCCGATCCTCAAGAAAGGAGACTGCACTAACTACTGAAGCTTTCCTCAACGTCTTGATGGTTCCATACCACTATGACTTAAGGTCATCGCCTAAGTATTCGCATTATCGCAGCATTATAAGATCCAGAGAATTTCAAATCGACAACCATCACCTTTTCATAGATTTTAAAGCCGTGTATGACAACTACGCTGAACGCTGCATCGCAGAAACACCTTTCTGTGTGCGGAAAAGAGAAGATCGTGCTCGCGGAAAAAGAATAATTAAATATTTTAAGAAAAACTGACAGTTTGCAACACAGCACGCTTGATTAGTGGAGAGAGTCGGCGACACAACGGGCCACTTCACAAGACAGCATACGGAACATGTGTGGTTCCGGATTTATAGTGCAATGTCTAGTTGTGGCATACTTCCCAAAATTGTCCGTCTTTGGAAGATAACGATGTTGGAGAAGGCACGCAGCTCCATCAGGGTTGGAGGAAAAGATGTTTGGTTTAACAGCAAATGAGGGCAAGAACAAGCATAATGCTGTCATCAACAAAGAACATCCAACAATGTCGTCCTAGACAGAACGTTACTATAGATCGCTATAGGTATAACATTGAAGTAGTTAGGGACTTGCTGTACAGCGACACTGATCTAGCCAAGAAAGTAAAAAGCTATAGGCTGAGGTAGCTGGGCGATTTAAAGCGAATTATAACTATGTTAGAGCCCGTCTCCGAAAAGACGACCCAGTTGTGATGATCGCCACTCAAGTGGCGCAAACAAGTTGAAGCGGACCTCAACCAACATTGCGTACGAAACTGGAGACAGCTAGCGACCGAGCTGAAGAAGTTTGTTGGTTTGCGAACCAAGTTCACACCGGCGGAAGACGTCAATTAAATAAAAAAAAAATGTTTATACAAAAGTCAAAAGTCACCTGAGATCCATTTTGTCTACCTTAAATTTAGCTTTTGATGATAACTACCAAAAAACACAACATGTAAGCACTTCAATTTTCTTAAATCATTTCGTCGTGCAATTTTCCAACATAAAGCACATAAATATTGCCATAAATTGTCAGCAATCCAACCCGATAATAAAAGATTAATCTCTACCAATTCAAAGCTTCTGAAACATTTCTATAGATTGTCAGATTTCTTAACAGTACAAAAAGAAAAACAAAGCTTAAAACATAAATCGCAACATTAGGTATTGTTAGAGAAATATTTCTAGAAAAAAATCTTCTATCCTTTTCATTCAGTAAGCTATGTGTTCTTCGACAGTTTTCACTTTTTTTTCTTCTCAGAACAATGATAAATGGTTGTCCCTTTGATTCTCATAAGCAAATACACATACATATACACCACCACCAGTTGTTATAGTTATCACAAAAAATGAAAATCTATATACAACAATGTTCCCAATCCACGACCATAAACCACTTAAAAGAATTCAACACACTGTGTGTGTTTTTATATATGTATTTTTTTTTATAACGTTCATCCCATTGCTTAACTCTTTTTAATTCATGCTATCCTTGCAGGAAATATATCATAAACCTTCCCACAAGGACACCGTTTGCCTTTTCGACTTTCCCCATTCACAACTGCTTTCCACCAGTTAATCTCTTTTCGAAACGAAAGGACCCAGCTCGGTTAGGTACAACTGCACAGGCAGAAGCACACCAGTCACATCATACACACTGCCAAAAGGATAAAGAGAGGCCTTTGCCTGCCTCCATATAGCTCATCCTGATTTTCAGTGCAAAACTTCACTATATCTATCTACTACAAACAAGCTCACTTACCTTGTTTTCTTCTTTTTAATTCCGTTCGGATCGCCTTTTTTCTTGTCAGCCTTTTTGTTAGGTCCTCCTGGTGTACCACCACTGCTGCTGCCAGTTCCACTGGCTCCAACACCACCACCAACTCCTGGCGCATTTCCACCAGTACCATTACCAGAACCGTTATCGTTCACTGATGATGAATGGCTGCCGCCAACGCCCGTTCCTGTCGCTGTCGTCGGCGTCGTTGTCGTCGTTGATCCACTATCTTCATTCTTCGTTTTATTACCCATGACTCCGTTCATGTTAGAGACGATTGTCGCTCCAGGATTCGTCGCATCCATGCTGGACATTGTTGGAGTCGATGGCCCTCCTTGATGGGGTGAGCTCATAGTTGATGTAGATTGAACTTGAATCGTTTGACTTTGGTTTCCTCCCGGTCCAGAAGTGAACATTTGCATATGATGATCGTACTCCATCTTAGAATGCGGCGATGGACTGGAATAGTCCATTTTTCCACCATTGTTATGATGGTATTCCATGGACTTTCCATAGTCACGAACAATGAGACCATTTGAACTATTGCCTCCTCCTGGCGGCGAGTACTGATCCAGCTTAGTTGTAATGTATTCATATTTGGGCGTTGGTGAATAGCAACTCAATTTATTAACTGACACATAGTCCATCTTTTGGCCATAATCTATGGACTTGTAAGGATCCAATTTTGGTGAGCCACCAGGGAGAAGTGTATTACAATCGGGCAAGCGAGTGCACATCTCTACGACGCCTGATGGTGATGTATGTTGTACAACTGATGGCATACCAAGCATTACATGAATACTGTGACCGGATTGCGGTTGCAAAGGTTTCGCCCCAAGTGGACTCAGTGGCCCAGAGAAATCGCCAAAAATTTGATCATCGAAGGGTGTGTGTTCCATTTTAAAATCAATTTTTCCCAAAAAAAAAAAAACAAAAATAATGGATCACAAAATCAATCGATTTGGCTTCACTTTTCTAATCAAGTGAAATGAAGTATGTCAATACTTGTTTTTTACTTTCTTTATAAAGCATGCCACAATTCTGTTATAATTGGTGGTCTTAGATCAGGAACTATGTATGTATGTGTATATCCTTCGTTGTTTTAAAGTTTAACTGTTTGAAAGTCATAAAGCAATTCTACCGATATAGGCGGGGAAATCATTGGTATTCTTTGCTTTTGACAGTTCTTGTTAAGTCGTAATTAAGCTGAATATATTTATAAGAAGAATTTAACAGCCAGAAAATATAAGGAACTTGTTCAAACTGTCATTTTCTGTACACGAAGTTGGTTATTCACAATGGAGATATTTTAAGGGAGAATTTTCTAAGCAAAGGTTCTTTTATTTCTTGATAAAGTCTGTTTTAACTTTGAGTTTACAAATATATATCATCTCAAAATGAATTCTTTAGTTCCGAAGATTCACTTACACCTGCTCACCAAGTTTACCATCCTCAAGTTACAAGTTTTTCAATTTTTCGCAATTCGAAGTAAAAAGTTTAAGTATCTGTTTCCCAAGTTAAACAAAACTCCATTTATAAGACATTGCCAATACCGTTTCAACTTTGATCAAACATACATCGTGGAAAATTTTATCGAATTACCGTTAAAAAAGTAAAGAAATTCAGATTTATAATGAGTTACTGATGTCAAAAAAGAACAATAAACACATCAATTCCATTTATTGGATAAACTTAATTAAAATTTGCAATGATCCACTGCTTGCATTAACTGACACAGACACCTTTCCATCCCTTATTCACAATAGTTGTTTTTAAATGTCAAAACTTAATAGTCATTTAACAGGTTGTTATTAATTGTTTCGTGATTTATTCACAATGAATTTAATTAAAAAAAAAAAATAACGCACAAAGTATATACTGACTGATGATATTGGATATCGATAGTCGATATTGTTGTTGTCGAAATAAATGAATTTTAACACAAGTATATATATCTGTTAATATCAGAACAGGACGGAGAACGGAAATCAAAGTCAATTAATTGGAAATCGCGTAAGTATATAGTGTGAAATATGGATGATTCGATTTGGAGAGATTCCTCTCTGCGGAACGTTGCGCTGGCCGATGGCTCAAAATAAAATTGTTGTAAATTAATTAATGGCAATTACTGTACAGACGTACACACTCAAACACATCACATATAGGGAAACATAATGTTGTCACTACTTGTTGCTCACAGTCGCCAACGATTTCAAAAACAGTACACGCGCAGAGGAATATACCGTTTTTTTGTTTGAGGACATACAAAAGCGAAAGTTGATTTTTGTGCTTCAAACTTAATGTTAATATTTGTTTTTTTTTTTATTTTTGTAGTTTTTAATTAAAGCAAATTAGTGAAACTTAATTTATTTTTGCAGCAGTTTAAAATGAGATTCACAATAAAAACTACTCTCAGTGGTGAGGAATATTCAGTCAGTAGATATGGTAACGGTTGATTATTGGTTTCGAACAAGCTCACGAACAAAACTCACCGAGGTTATACCCATAGAAAGTCTGTACGATTAATTGAGCTCACAGACGATGATGATTGCCTTTTTATAGTCAATTTAGCTACCAATTGATCGGGATGCCTGCTCAACCAATCAGCGTTCAGCTATGGCTGACGGCATGCGGATTTCTATATTCACCCCGTCCGACATTTAGATATGAGCGACAGAGACAACCAAGCCAAAGTCACAATAAGTAGTCCGAGAAATGTTTCATTCAAGGGAGTGGCTATCGAAAAGAAAACAACAAAATTGAGAACTACCCCTGTTTGATTTCGGCACTGTGATCTAAAAAAAAAACGTTGTCAAAAAATCCCAGATCGCCTGTTGAGCTCTTACAAAACGATCAAAGTCACATAAGTTCACATAAGGGTCACGTGCGGTATGGTCCTCTTCGTCTTTGTGTGTCAAAGCCGGGGATGATTTTGTGTTCTACATTTTTTTCTTCTGCTTGCCCGTATGTGACGGGATGCTTCCCAATTTGAATTCCATGACTTCTAACTCCAATTGGGACTAAAGTTGATTTTGCCAACCATTCCCATGGTATTGTGTTTGCGATATCCTTTATCGCGTGTCCTTTTGGTAGTATATGCTGGTACCACTGATATTCTTTGATATATCCGTGGTGATCTTGATGGGAATGGATATAGGTACTCGTATCCCATAGTTTTTTTTTTGTTAATGGGTGAATTTATGGAAACTTGTGGCATTATGAGGGTTGGTTCTCTTGGTTGCCTTGGCTTGCGTCAGTCGGAATTATATCGTGTGTGTGGGAAATAATTTCGCGTGTTTTGTCAGCCACATTTATAGTTTTTACAAAAAAAAAAAAAAAACTAAGTTGTACTTTTTTGTTGTTGTTTTAATTAAATGTGTAATTTACCAAACAAATAATAATGCGCTCATGGTGTCACAGTTCAAAAATCAACTGGAGGAAAAAAGTATAAAATATAATTTCGTGGACAGTGTGTGTCCGATGGCTCACGACGAAGAACTGGCAATAAATGATTTGGTTTCAGTGCATCGTGGTTCAAATCAAAAGGAACTTGCCAATGATCAGGATTAATTAATTAATATCTAATTGAATTCAATAAAGATGAATGAAAAATAAAGAAAGAAGTGGGAGGACTTGAGTATATTTAAGGTTGTTTTGTTATAAAACCATCAGTTGATAGTACAGAATCAGCTGTGCTTTAAGTAGTTTATATAAGTCATTTATGAAGGAAGAAAAGTTGCTCCTTGTATTTTTATTTTGAGATGAGAATTTACTGGCAGCAGGTTCTATGAATTTTAAAAGACTTATAGTTCATTTTTTATTGGAAATAATTGTATAAGATGGCTTAGACCTTTGGATTAATTTTATTATTTTGATAAATTGAGACAGACCCAATTTACCTGAGGAATTCCGGTACATATAGCCAAGCATTTTATGCTTAAGATTAGTTGATTGTGCTCTTAATCATTCCTGTGTGTTGGTGTGCAACCTGCAATTTTCTGTTGAATATAAATGGCAGGAATGGAGACGACCTACAATTCTGCTGAATCAAAATGGCTTAGATATGTGGCACTTTAAAGGTTTCATTCCAAAATATACTTTGCAAAATTTTATAACTTCATTCTAACAAGAGGCAGGGCCTCTGAAAAAAAAACTGGCAATTATGAATTAATGTCGCATCTTTAAAAATAAGGTATCTGATGTGTACCACTTTCGTTGGACGAATATATAATTTATTATGGAATTTCCTTCTGGTGGGACTTTGGACTGAATTTGTTTTCCTCCGCTCTCTGACTTCATAGCACCACACGATTTTCGACTCGGCATTTCCAACGACCGACGAATCACATGGCTATTCCGGTTCGGCTATCAACATCAACAAACATCATTTTGCCATAATTTCTTACTAACAACTATCAATTTGTATGCGTTGCGTCGACGTATTCAACTGTCAGCTGAATTAAGTATGCACGTAACACACTCTCATGACACATAGGCAACGCATATGACGGATGCAACGGACAAGTAGCATAACTTTTACAGTATTATTTATAAACCAATTGCTTACTTTGGACAGAAGTTGTCCAACTCCAAAATCTTATTTATAAACATTTTCTATCGATTATCTAACTAAGACCCTGTTTAGATTGTGACTTTTCACTACGAAATGACGATAGTTTTAGGGGCGAGACCGGTGAGGAGCTCTGTTCCCCTCACCGATCGCAACCATAAAACCATGATCTAAGACACTGTAATTAGTTGTCCAAACCTTTTGTTAAATGGGAATGTTCCATGAAAAAGGTAAGCCATGTTTCTAGTTAGGTACAAATTGAAAAGTTAACTTGAAATTAATGAAATGTTCATTGAACGTATCCAAAAGTCAACAATTAACAGATTACAGGTATGTTGGGGAGAACATATGTTTTGACATCTGTTGTCATGCGCTTATAAATAATGAGATGTTCAACTATTTAGACAGTGGGTAGCTTGACAACTGTCCATGAATATTCTAGGGGCAGACCGCTGACATCAGTTGTCAATAGTAATTTGTAGTTTTGGATATTTGTGTTTTTTTTTTTTTTGAGATATTATGCTGCTGTTTGCAAATTATGTTGTTTGTGACGAAAATGAAATAAATTATAAGGGTAAGTGTTGACATTTGTTTGTAGGCTTTTATTAATGAAAATGTTATTCAAATCTATCGTAAAAACGTTTTCATTGGGTCAACCTTATCCGTACCATCCATCCACGTCAACAGATTCGTTGCCGCAAAGCTTTTTGAATGATTATATGGGTCAGATATGGGTTTAATTTTAAAGCGTTCTCATCGGTTTTAAATTAATTTTGAAAGGTCAAAGTTTCGTTGTCACTCCGAATGTTTTGGGAGAGCCTTAATAACCTCAAAAGCGTTATTGACATTACGCTGTTTTTCTTTCCGATTAATTTAATAAAGTCGGTATATGCGAGGAATTAGACGGACCTTTTAAAGATTGCGACCCTAGTGTTCCCAGCCACAAGAGTTTTGCACTATTTTTTTGGAAAATCGCCATAATAGAAAAAAAATGGAGTTTTCATACAAACTATCGATAAAAAGTACATATGTATGTAACTGACGGAGGTAACACAGTTTTTCTGCGTGCTTAGGTTAGGTTAGGTTAGGTAAGGAGGGGCGTGCACAACCCGAAGGCTGTAGCGCACACGGGGGCCTATTGGTCCATTGTGATCCCCTTAATATATAAAGCAGAGATGCTTCCAACTAACGACTTGCATAGACCGGTTCATTTACGAACCAACCTGTGCTGTCTATATATTTCCGCATGTTTGCCATTGAGACCTGCGCTAGATCGTCCAGTTCTCCAACAAATCTGTTTCCAAAGTATCGGAGGCGGCTTGTTTGAAGGTTTGGACAATCGCAGAGCAGGTGTTTAATGGTTTCAATTTCTTCGACATCCTGACAGCTCCTACAGAAATCGGGTGCTAATACACCCAATCTAGTGGCCATTGTGCCAATGGCACAGTGTCCTGTTAGTACACCTATCAAGATTCTAATATTCTTTTTACTCAGCGATAGAACATACTGAGTTTTCTTTTCATTAATTCTAGGCTTCTAGAGATAACACAATCGTTCCTGGACATCCAGGAATTATTGATTTGCTCTTTCATAATTATGTCTATCTTCTTTTTAATCACTCCCATTGGAACGTCTGGTCCCATATCTATTTGGCTACTGTTTTTACTATTTGATACTGACCCCTTCCTTACCAGTTCATCTGCTACGTCATTCCCTTCTATATTGCTATGCCCAGGAACCCAGCAGAGTTTGACTTGGTTGGTGTAGCAAATATTGTTCAGTATGCTTCGGCATTTTGCTACTGCCTTGGATCTAATAGTCTCACTGGAAAGTGCTTTGATGGCAGCTTGGCTGACCACGAAAAAAGTGATCTCCGACGAGTTCAGTTTTTTCTTGTGAATTATTTCAGCCGACTTTTCAATAGCGTAAATCTCAGCTTGAAAGACACAACACTCATCTGGGAGTTTGTATGATTCTCTAATATTAAGAGTTTCACAAAACACCCCAGCTCCTGTTCCTTCAGCCATTTTTGACCCATCAGTGTAGAAGGGGATACCCTGTTCACTGATTAGTAAGTTGGGTTCCCATCCATGCCTTTCGGGTATTGAAATAGAGAATTTTTTGTTAAAATCAATTAGGGGTGGAACGTAGTCTGTCGTCACATCAAGTCCGGCCACATTGTCGTACCTTTGCAAGATGGACCCATGACCATAGCTGCTGTGCTTCCAAGAGCCCATTTCTTTAAGTCGAAGTGCACTCTTGGCTGCAGTGCATCTTATGTACTCGTCCAGGACTGGAAGATTGAGAATAATTTCCAGTCCTGCTTGTGGCGTAAATCTTTGTGCCCCCGTTGTTCCTATACAGGCTAGTCTCTGTACCTTGTTCAGGTTTTTGAGATAGCTAACTTTTTCTACAGCTTTCCACCACACGATCGAACCGTAGGTAAGTATGGGTCGAACAATCGCCGTGTACATCCACTGGATGACTTGCGGTCTCATACCCCATCGTGTACCGAAGGTTTTATTGCATGTGTAGAAGGCACAAAGTGCTCTTTTCATTCTTTCCTCTGTGTTCCGTTTCCAAGTTAGCTTGGAATCAAGGATTACTCCTAGATATTTAGCTTCGTTGGATAGTTTCAGAGGAATTTCATTTATCTTGGGAGGAGTAAAGTCCTCTAATTTCCTTTTCTTCGTAAACAGAACTAGTTCAGTTTTTAAAGGGTTGACCCCGAGACCGTTTTGTGCTGCCCAAGAAGATAGTTCCTTAAGTGCAGACTCCATAATATCTTTGATGGTGGTAAGATACTTACCCGATATCAAAATTACTATGTCATCTGCATAGGCCACAATTTTTATGCCCTGATTTTTAAATTTTGTAAGAATTTTGTTAACAACGAGGACCCAAAGGAGAGGTGAGATTACCCCTCCCTGTGGTGTGCCTCTTGTAACTGTTTTCTTGACAATAGTATCTCCAAGTTGGGAATTTATGATTCTACCATTGAGCATGGTATAAATCCAGTCCACGATGGCAGATTCAACTCCAACTTCTTCCAGAGCTGACTTAATGGACTCCGTTTTTACGTTGTTAAACGCTCCTTCGATGTCCAAAAATGCTGCCAGGGTATGTTCTTTGTATTCGAGACTTTTCTCAATTTGTGAAACGACTTCATGCAACGCAGTCTCCACTGACTTGCCTTTAAGGTAAGCGTGTTGGTAGTTGCACAAATTGTTTGGATTGAGAAGCTCTCTAACATGCAAATCAATGATTCTCTCCAGTGTCTTGAGGAGAAACGAAGAGAGACTTATCGGTCTGTTATCTTTGCAGTCGAGTGTGTCGGTTTTCCAGCTTTTGGAATAAAGACCACTTTAACCTTTCTCCAGCTGATAGGGACGTGTCTAAGTTTAATACAACTTTTGAAGATTACCCTAAGTCATGGGGTGATTATCTGTAGAGCATGTTGAAGAAATGCCGGAACAATCTCGTCTGGTCCAGCGAGTTTATTGCCCACATAATCTTCTGCTCTGTGATAATCTGTTCCAATTCTGGTGCTGGTTGAACAATGTCTAAAGATTTTGGTTGTGTATAACCTGAGTCTTCTGCGTGCTTAAGTTAAGCCCCGAGAGTTCTTTGGGCTTCTAGCTTAGCCCGACGGGGTTCCAATTGACATGTAAATTGCTTAGCCCCGATGTCGTTTTTTTCGAACAATTTCCTCCGGGAAAAATAAAACGACTACTTTGATACTCATAAGTTAAGGCTTGGACCTATTTTCTTTGCCTTAAAAGTTACAAGCTGAGGTTGTCTTCAACCCTTTTTAATACTGTCGGAGACCCTCTTCAGATAATTGGAAACTTCATTTAAGTAACATTCTCGTCACTTGACTATTCCTCTCAGGTATGTATAAGAAATTAACCTTCAAAGAAGATATTTACATAAACGAAACTAAACAAAAATGACCTTGTTTAATTTTTCATTCAAAAAAAAAATACAAAATCATTACCTACTTCCTTAACATATCTAAAACCTTAACTTGTACAATTAAGGCTTCCAAATACCTAACACCGCTAAATCATAAAACTCTAGTCTCCCTCGGCGCAATCAATTTTACATGAAAAACAAAGCACGACCTTTGCTTTTATACATACATACATATGTATATGCACAAACACCTACTCCATGAAAGTATGCCACCATAATATTTTCAAAGCTCTATCGTTTCTCATTCAAAAAACAATGTGAAATTCCGCAAAATATGCACAAGCAAGCACATAGCATCAGCCCAGAGCCCACCATGTTTCGATTTTTTTTTCTCCTTCCTTCCACCAAACATTTAATGAAGAACTTTTACTGAACCTTCTCCACCATTTCAGCAAGCATCATGACTTCACGTTCCGAGGGTCTTTAATTGTTTCTCTAATACTTGCATTTGCAATTCAATATTAAATGAACAAGACCAAAAAAAGAAAAAAATATTTCTCAAAAAAAAAAAAAAAAAACAAACTAAAAAGGCGAACGAAGTACAAACGAAGAACAACAGAGTAAGAAAAGCACAGATATGCTATTCGGGTTTTAATTAAATTAAGCTTCCCCTAACGTCCATACCCTTGGAAAACACAAAGGAACGATTCACAGTATACCAACTATACCAACCAAGAACCGACCGACCCGAGACCCGAATCTCTAAAATCCTATGAACAACGAGAAGCTTCCGAAATTAAAATTTTTACATGCAATCCTTAAAAAAATCGTCGACGAAATGTAGAATATTGCACCAAGGACGAAGCAAGCAAAGCACCAGCACCAGTAGTAGTACCAGGACTTGGGCTCGGGCTTGGGCGAAAGGAAGTCAAAATTGTTACTTCCCAATGCACAACACGACTTGCCTTCCCATGGCATAGAAAACTATTATCCACTTGGCACGAGTCAAGAAGAGGAATGGAAGTGTGGCAAAGATATTTGCTTGTGCGGGGGAAAAAAATAGAGAAATATCTAAAGTCAGAGCTCTCTCGGAATAATAAAAAAAATTAAAAAAAAAAAACTCCAGCATCCAGAACCAGGAGCAAGACTGACCGGAGGACCAAAACTGACCGACACGAAGGACGAGCAATATACTAACACTACAACTGACATCCATTGTATAGAAATCTATCTACATGCGTCCGTCGTCGTCGTCGTCTTCGTATAAGAACAAGCACGTCAGAATTCAGAAGCTGGACTAGTAGCGTTAAGACTTCCCAGATTCTCATCGCTTCCCCAGAGCGCTATGAATATAAGCCCGTTCACATATCAACAAAATATAAAACGAGCTTCAGGGCAAGTGATGTGTGTTGTTCGGGTAACATCATATCAGAAAACAAAAGAAACAGAAAGACCCCTTCTGCTTCTGTTCTGTTCTAGGCGACAAGTGGGAGCTTGGGATGCATAAATATACATATATATTCAGGATTAGGCCCTTTTCATCGAATTTTGTTCAGCAGAAATAACCACCCGCGTCGGGCGTAAATCACACAACTTATATAGAAAAAAGAACGAAAGAAAGGCAATTCCATACTCGTTCATATGCCTGAGGGACTATGATAGAGAAATGAGGTTGGTTGGAAAGTGGACCACGTTGTTCTTGTTAAAACTTAATAATTTCGAGCATGCACTGCACACTCAGGGTTGAGGGTTTTCGATCAGTATTAATCATACTTGGGGCTAGAATTTTTGTTTGCAAGTAGTTAGGTAGGTATACTGGTATCATAAAGAAACGATAAAGCTATATAATATGTAATGCATGTATAATGCGGTGATAAAAAAGGTCAATATAGATTAATGTGTTTGAACATTTCAATCCGGTTGTCTTCTTGGAAATCGATTTTTAAAAATCAGCTGATAGTTTGGACTTTATTTAAATGATAATTTATATATGCTGGCGAGGTTTACACGAAAGTACTGCAAGTCTTGCAGGTTTTTGGAAATTTAAGATGGTTTCTAATTTAAAGTTGAGTTAGACATATGGACATTATGTTTTAAGGTTTGACACAATACGCGATGTTTTTGCTGGTCGTCATGATGATTTAATCTCGCCGGGAAAATTGGAACGAACCCTGACCTTTGTCAGAACCTGCGAAATTATGTAGGTACAGTGATTTTTTACTACCTTATGCTCGAATTTATTAACAAAAATTTTTCAAGACTATAGTATGGACAAAATGACATACAATAACCACGTACAAAACGACATACCAAAAAATGCTCCAAAAGGAACTTATATTACTTCAAACAGTTATGCAAACATAAAAAACAAATATACTTTCGTAACATAGCACTGCAATTAGCTCAAGTTAAAGACAGTAAGACGTTTTGGAAGATAATGAAGAACTTAAATGGAAGCTCGCGTAAAATCCGAAACGCAATACAACCAGACTCTTTGCTCAACTATTTCAGAGGCTTGCTGTGTTCTGAAAGTCGTCGTCTAAGGTATGAATATGCAGCTCCCTCTATATGTATAGATTGCCTTGATAAGCAAATAGAATTGGAAGAGTTACAAATGGTTCTTAATAGAGGAAAAGCAAATAAAGCTTTAGGAGCAGACACAGTCCCGTATACGAGTTCTTCCAGAATGGCTCTATAGATTTTCTTCAAACCCTTTTGTCAAAATTTAACCGAATCTACAACGAAGGAATAGTACCGGAAAGCTATCGGGAAGCGATCATATTTCCACTTTTTAAAAAAGGCAATCTAAATCTTGCAAACAACTACAGAGGAATTTCATTTATGAATGCTATCGCGAAGATTTTTACGGGAATCCTGGCTGACCGTTTAACGAAGTGGGTAGAAATGTATAACAAGTTAAAACCCTTCCAGGCTGGATTCCGGAAAGGATTTAGTACTGTCCATCATATCTTTAGCCTAACTAGTTTAGCAGAAACGTTCATTAGCCAAGGAAAAAAACTGTATGCTTGTTTTATAGATTTTAAAGCGGCATTTGATACCGTCAACAGAAATATTTTGTTTTATAAGCTTACAAATATTGGCGTATCAAATAAATTTCTCAAGATTCTTGAAAGCTTATACAATGGTAGTAGATCAGCAGTGTGGAATGGGTCGGAGATTACTGAATGGTTTGATGTGAATATAGGGGTTAAACAAGGTTGCCTTTTAAGCCCTCTTTTATTTCCCTGATTTTTGGACGATGTTGCAGAATATCTTCCAGCTGGAATCGAAATAGAAGGTACACGAATTCCTATTCTGGCATATGCAGACGATATTGTATTACTTGCAGAATCTCCTTCTTATTTACAGTTGATGATTAATAAATTGTATAAATAATGATTTAGTCATCAATACAAGCAAGTCAAAGATTATGTTGTCTTCAAAAAAGGTAATGGGCGCATCGCTATGAATGAGAAGTGGGTATATCAAAACGAAAACCTGGATGTGGTAAGGACTTATAAATACTTGGGCATAACACTGTCCTCAAATTTATCTTTAAAAATACATTTTGCAATCAAGACAGCTGAGGCCAAATCTGCAATTAGCAGTACCTGGAAAAATGTATTAAACCGTAGAGATGTTCAGCATACCGCAAAATTTCAGGTCTTTCAGGCTGTGGTTAGTTCAATTATCTGCTACGCTGCTCAGGCTTGGGGATACAAGACGTACGATGAGGTGGAGAAAGTACAAAGATACTTCATAAAGAGATTACTTCACCTCCCTGCATGGTCGCCAAATTATATGTTATTTTTGGAAACTGGACTGTCTCCGTTATTCGTTTATACATTGCGTATGCATCTTAATTTCGTAAGAAACACTCTTATTTCGCAAGAAACCACTTTGGCAAAATTATTGATGATGAGGTTGTACAGAAGAAAACTCCAATTTTTCAAGGACGTGCGAAGCTTATCACAGCGATACAACTTAGAAGCTTTAAATTTATTCGAGGCCAATTGGAATTTTTTGCTTAATAATTTCTTGGATGGAGTGAAAACTTTTCTATACAATGAGTACACTCAACAAGCAATGATGTCAGCAACAAGAGTAATTTATAAAAACCTAGTTAAACCAATGAAGGACAACTATTTTAAGGAAACATTCACGATAGCCGAGATTTCAATCATTTTTAAAGCTAGAAGAGAGATGCTCAAACTCAATTACATTCCCCATCGAGTCGACCTTATGGATACCTGCAGCCTTTGCAACCTCAGAATCAGAGAAGATGTCTTTCATTTTATTGGAATATGCCCAGTACTAAAAGAAATACGACGAACATTTTTGAATGCAAACATTTTGTCAAAAACACATTTTGAATTGAATTGAATACTGGTCAAGGCAAAAAGAAGCGAAAAAGTCAAACCTATCAGCTTGTATTAATATATAAACTAACTTCAAGCTAAAAGTGCAAAAATGCAATCATTGGGCTCAAGCATCTTGTGCTGAGTTTCAAAAGAACACCAAACAATTCATTTGCGAATTATGGATTTACTACGAACCTGAATGTACCTATAGTTTTTTCACAAAGTTTTCTAGAAACAAATTCTTATTTAAAATTATTAATACAAAATGAACTAAAGAATTACTATGGGCGCACCAGATTTGGTGTATGTCATTTTGTCCATATGAAATATTTCATTTTGTCCATACTATGTGGACAAAATGGATTTTCTAACGGTTTTTTATAACAGTTTTTTTAATGTAGTATATTTGTATTTTAAATTTGAAAAGTTCTGGTAAATGTGTGCAATGAATTGAAAAAAGTCATTACAACCAAGACAGATAGGATAAAAGGGAGCAATTGCCCCCCCCCCCCCCAGAGCCATACAAAATTCCTATTAAAATGTTTGAAATTTTGAGAAATTGTTCCAAATATACATTTTAAAAGAATAGAGCTGCAAATATGACACTACTTTATTATAAACTCATGTACCTGTACCCACTAACCGTCCTGCTTCTCTTTGGTCTTCAAATTTTTTTTCTGTAGGTACCTTACATAATATACAGGGTGAATGCATAACACACTTCAAAAACCTTGAGTATGTGGGTTGGTTCAAAACAACAACAAAAAAAAGAATCGTATATGGTGGAAGGGCGGCAGTTTTAAGAAAAAGAATCTTAAAATAGAAAAACAATTATTCAAAAACAACAGCGACCCTCACTATATTTCGTTATAACTTTTCTTAAAGCGTAAATTTTATTTATCAACGTGCGTTTTAAATCAACTTGTTTGAGTGAATACTTTTTGTGAAGTTAATTTTATTTGTAATCAGTTTTTTTTTTCAAAATTTTACTATTTTAAGTGCTACCTCCGTTTTTATTTTAAACAAGATTGAAAAATATTTTTCAAAAACTGTTCACTAAAACAACATTATTTAAAAAGAAAATTAATGAAGAGATTTCAAGCTTTACAAAAAAGTATAGCATTTCATTGTAAACATTTCCGTTGTTTTTTAAAATTTTAGTTACGCCACTGGTACGCTAAATACACAAACAGGTGCACGAACATCGTGTGGTGTGTAGCCAGCCTTAAGTGCTGAGCAGGGCCCTATTGCACCAACAACTTATCACTAATCACTTAGCAAATATCATGAATCTTGATACAATTTTCTTGCGGTGGGATTATGTCTCCGGACATAATGTGAATGGATCGTATGTCCGACTTGAGGCCCTTGGACATTATATCCGCAGACATTATGTCATCGCACCGCAAGAAAATCGTATCAAAATTCATGATATTTTCTAAATGGATAGTGAAAAGTTGTTGGTGCAATAGGGCCCAGTTCTTCTTTTCCTTCTTAAGAAATGATCTTTTTCGCATGTATCAGCATGGATAAATAGCAAATAGCTTACAATCATAATTGAATTTATTTTCCGATAAGAATGAAGTTGATTAAATGGAAAAAGATGATAACCGTCGTGAGGTTAAAGTTGAAGTTTTCTTTAATCATAGTCATCATTTTGCTAACTTTGCCATTTTTTTTCATAACCGTTAAAAACTATCGATTTTATAGAAACACGTTTCATGTTCATAACTTGTAGGAAACGGTCCGAAAATTTATTCTTCCTACTCTAATAAAATACCTACATATGTTTAGCTTAGCAAAAAAAAAAGTCCAAGTGAGAACGAGGAGTTAAAGATTTAACTTCCAACTTCTTGAAAAAGAAATAAATCTAAAAATTTCATCAAAGGAAATCCTATGTTATTTCTCATAAAGTTTTTTTTTTTTACGTTTCGTACAAAATAAGACACTCTAGCGTATTATACGCGTTAAGCTAATCACCTCGCGAAACTAAAAAGTAAATTAACGACAGGCCAAATCGTCTTCACTAGACGTAGGCGTGTACATTTGACTTTCACCATTGTGGTAAAACCTTAATTAGTAAAAGGGATGAAACGTTCATGAATTGATGGTCCTTTTTGGTTCGAGCCGTCCCGTTCCGATCGACAACTTCCTTTTTTCTTCATTCCATTGTATCCCTATGAAACGAAGAAAATTATACTCGGCTTCCGCGTGGTTTCGCTCGTCCAGTTCGGCCTTTTTGAAAGAAATCGTCCACCAGTTCACATCTTTGGAGACAATCATCTTTTAAGGTCCAGAAAAAGTGAAGAACACACAACACCGTCATCTGGTTATAAAAAAATCCACCTTTCGATTTGGGTGATTCGTTTTCTCAGAATCGGCAACCCAAAGCTGATCTTTTTGGCGGCGAAGCAATCGACGCGACGAGGATCCCCAAATCATAAATCCCTCCTCTGTCGGTAAGAACTTGGAACTAATCCCTTAATTCTCTTATTTAAAAAAAAAAAAAAAAATAGTTTCGTCAGGTAACGCTGATCGGGATTCGTTTACCCAAAAATTCTTCTTTGGATACCCATATCGGCGATGAGCGAAGCGACATCCCAAAACGAATTCGGGGCAACGCCCTGAAGGGAAATTTCCCTGTCCAAAGTCCAAGTAAAGAAAATAAAAGGTAAGACCGTGCAAACTTCTGAACCCAAAAGAGACTTTTTTCAAAATGTGTTTTTTTATGTAGAAAGACCAAAACCAATCGGGCAACTTTCACTGAAAGCCATTTTGTTTTAGCCACGATTCTGGAAGAAGACTTGCAGGTCAAATTGTGCGACAAGTCGTCGTCTAAAATAGATCGACTCCTTTTCTCTGGGCGACAGACAGAGAAGGTCACGATTCTGCTGGAAGTCAGAACTCTGAAAAAGATTCGAGTGATGCAAAGATCACATCGAATATCCGTATAGGTAAGAACAAAGGTTCGAATGTTAAACTATCACAGAATTTAACTTTGGTTTTCCCTTAGTAATGGCCTAGAACCATCTTTGTTCAGCGGTGCAGACGCAGCTATTTCAAGAAAATTGGAAAAAGCAGACGATTTAGGGCATCCTCGGTTCCATCTAGGATCACAGGCATTCCTAGTAAGAAAAAGTGAATTAAAACAAAAATATAAAAAGAAAAAAAAAAGAAATTCTGGTGAAAGTGAGAAATGAAAGAAGGTAAAAGGAAATTATAAATAGATAAAAACGCAAAGGTGAAAATTAAGTTTAATTAAAGAAATCAAATTCGTATTAGAAAAGGAAGGAAAAGTAAAACCCCAGTGCTGATAAGAAAATTTTGAGGATTAGGATTAATTAGAAAGTCATTGTTGATAAAAAAGAGGGTTATTGCATTTTTTGTTTGGAGTTCGAGCAATAGCGTTGAAGTATTCTCTCAATTAAAAGAAAACTTTTTTTTTGAGAATGCTTAAAAGGGTGGGTAACGACAACTCAGAGGACACGACAACCTACATATCTCCTCCCTCAGCGTGCCTAAGTAAAACACAAAAGAAGAAAGGAAGGAAGAAGATCAAAAACGGTAACTAAGATTCGGGTCCTGCCTTTTTTTTTAAAGATGGAAACATCTCAGACTTATGCCTGTATAAAAGTGACACCGTCCTATCACGAGTAACAACAACCCCCCCATCGACGAGCAAAGCATGCCAACCATCAGGCCTACAGTTACCAACGCAGTTGGACACCCCTTTCGCCTCCTGCCTGGACGGGCCGATGGGTCTGTAGACATCGGTCCTAAAGGTGGTACGGGTCGTAAGGGGGGAACTTTGAGAAGCGAGAGAGAGAGCGTTTGAGGGCCATCTCCTTTTAATATTTCTTTTTTGGTATCTTTTCTGATATTACATCGAAAGTGATTCCGGTCTTGTTTGTTCGTGAAAGGGAATAGTTTTCGAGGTTCTCTCTTTTCTCTTGAAGGTGGGCGAGGAAGAGCAAGAGAAAGTTAGTCTTTTTTTTTATTTATATAAAGTACATGTTTGTTTCCTCGCTCCATCGACAAGGTGTGGTGCATGTGTGGTGGTTATGGAACAGCCCATGAACATGCAAGGTTTAAAAAAGTTCCGAAACGTTACAAACTAATGATAACGTCACAAAACACGATTTGTAAGGAGAAGCAAGACAAGAAATCAAGAAATCTGACAATATATTCAGATCTGTCAGTACAAAAATTATCCCAAATGTCTTAAGCGGGATATACATTGTTCAAATGCTTGTCATGCATAGAGAGTGTATTAGTAAATTTGAAACACGTATACATTGGGTGTATGCTTGAAGCAAAATCAAAAAGTTTTGATTTTTGTTCAATCAGATAGCCAGAATTGAAATAATGTATATTTGAGAATGATTGCTTGATCAAACATAGGCACATTTTCGCATAGAAATTCAATTAAAAATAAATGATTGAAGACTCATGCATGGAGTGTGTATATGTAACGTCAAAAAAAATTATTACTACACTCTCATATGCATGACAAGCATTTAAACTATGTATATCCCGCTTTACAATCGTGTGAACTTACAAATTAGTCAGACAATATTGTCAGAAACTTCATTATAAGGAAAGGAAAACAACAAAATGCCAAATAAAAAAAAAGCGAAACAATAAAATGCCTAATAAAAAAAGCAAAATAACAAAATGTCAAATAAAAAATTTCCAAACCTCAAAAAGCCAATAAAAAAAAATTAAATGAAAAATGCGAAAAAATGATTTGTCAAATCATTAAACAAACAAAACAAATGCGAAACGGAAAACGGCGAAATGAACCCCCGCGAAACGTCAATTTGCCAAACCATTTTGGGAGAACATACCATACCCGTTTTTAGCATGTATTAAAACATTTTTTTTTTTATTTTGTGGCTTATGGACATATTTTATAAACGTAAAGTAAAAGGACCAACATTTTAGTTAATAAGTTTTTTTTATTGATTATATATGTATTTTAATTGTAAGAAAAAAAAAACCATTGGCATTATCATCATTTTCAACATTTAATATTCTTACTAGTTCTGAGCAATAACTCTTTTTGAGATCCCCTAGACAAACTAGATGGTCTGAAAAGTACAAAAGCATTGTTATCTTCAAAGATCATTTTGGCAGCATCGTCAATGAACTAAAATAGCTTTCAGTTGAAGGAAATTCTTTAACAAAAACAACTCCTTTTTAGTTGCATTGTATGCTATTACATTAACAAAATTCATTACATGCTTCGTCTTAATAGCAAAATATTCAGCTTACCTTGAACCAGTTGTGAATATTCTGCAATCAAAAAAGTTAGACCTCCTTGCGCGCACTAAACATATTCACAAGATTATAAATCTCACAATAAAATAATCGAACCAATTCTCAGGAGACAGGAGCTGATGAACTTATGGTTGATTCGAATTTGATTGCAGAAGAAATTCATGTAAAACATCAAAGGCCAAGAACAGTTAACCGTCAAAAAAATCGCTCAAATCACCCTTCATCAAATGCAACCTAATTTTGGAAGAGATCGCTCTTGATTCCCTATTTAGATTTTTTGAACGTAGATTCCCAGAAGAGAATCTTCCGGCATATATTATTCTCTATTTGTTTTGCATCCAGCAAATTTGTTGAAACTTAACATAAATGAATGCAAAGAAAAATCAAAAAAATTGTTAGTTCTACACTCTACAAAATTCTACTGGAGAAGCTGAATTGTTTGACAATCTTTGGAAAAACAAAGGAATGTCCGCTGAAAATCTTCAAGAACTTGAATTATGCGATGTTGTACAAGAAGCAGAAGTCTTTTCCCAAAAACAAAACTTCCAAATCATATTTCCTTAGCGTTAGCTTGTGCCACCAGTTCAATTGAAAGTACCTTTAGTACCTTAAGAAGAGTCAAAACAAATCTAAAAACCATAGGTGGATGTTATGTAAGCAATAGAATGCTTAAATTTATAGGATTATGTATTCTAAGTGCTCACTAAAAAACAGTCATGGAAAATGAGAAGGAAATAAAATAAGAAGTATTGCAAAGATTCGCTGAAGATCCACGCCTTTTGGCATCTTAGGAACATTTGGTGACGTGAAATAATGCCCGACGAAATAAGACCACATTCAAAATGTGGCTTTAATTCCATGTAAAAATTGAAATAAGACTCGCGGGCATTATTTCCAACCTATCATGGAAACAAGGCCACATACAAGCATGAAAATAAGACCGCATTTTACGCTTACAATTAGCTTTTACCACAGATTAGCCACATGAAGATGAGAATCCCCGACAGCCATTTTAATTTGCGTACAAGCTTGAACTGTCAGATATCAGATAAAAAATGAGAATGTGTGTATAAGAACCTCACACATAGACAGTAGGGATCTTCAGACACCGGGTTAAATTGTTGTTGCAATTCACATCTATTCATCGCCGCGGGAAGAAATTACAAATACAACAATGTAAACAAATGGGTTTTGGAGGGTCAAACGGACGAAACATTCTCATCTTCATATGGCTAATCTGTGGCTTTTACATTCAGTTTTTTTTTTGTTTCCTAATGTTTTTGTAATCTGACAGTGCGATTTGAATATTAAAATCCAAGAAAATTTAGACAACCTGCGTAATGGACCATTGCTGGCGTCCTCTGGCTGGTTGGCTTCCAAGTGGTTTTAGTTAAATATACAAAATGGAGTGTGAATAAATAGGCCTTAAGTATCAATTTATTAACTCTTCATTAAATTTAAATTCACCATTAGAGTTAAGGAATGTATCGAATTTATAATTTTACTTATCCTCCTTTAACTAGATAACTATACTGTAGGTAAACCAGCAAAATACTTCTTGTAAAGGGGATTTTCAAGCCTAATGGAGGTTTATTGAGGCATTTCTATTCATCCACTCTCAATAAGCTATGACATTCAGGTTTTGGAGGTAAAAAAAAACTGGCAGAGGAATAGAATTTGTCAGTAGTGTTGAATTGAATGAAATTATTAAATTCAAAGTTCATGTGACTTAAATTGTTCATTCCAAAATACGTTTCACTCAGGTATACTACATTAGGCTCATCAGAAAATGATGGTCCATGTTTACTGACTCTTTAGTAATAATAATATGCTGATTTTTAGAATAGACAAAAATTTGTGGTATATTATAAAAAAGCTTTGTAAAATTATATCAAGTTTTTTTTGAATTCCCAAAAGTTTATAAGTCGGTACAACAATAAATAATTTTAACTAGGTATTCTTAGGTTATAAAGATCTAATCATTTAAAATGTGCTAGAATACTTTTCAACCAGATTGTAAATAAATGGAGTCTTACCCACTTCCCGCAAATGTACCTCTGCAGTGGAAAAAAAAGCTCCCAAAAACCTAACAGTTCCTCATCTGGGAGTAGGTACTTTTAAACATTAAAAGAAATCG